>JXSR01S074228.1:34767-51370 GCA_000969725.1 Ophiothrix spiculata | reverse complement strand
TAGACAAGTGGCCCTAAATAATCTAGAAAGTGTGCTAGGCAAAACAGTATCAACGTCTGCTATCACATTAGCTAAAGTAAGTATAGACAAGTGGCACTAAATAATCTAGAAAGTGTGCTAGGGAAAACAGAATCAACGTCTGCTATAACATTAGCTAAAGTAAGTATTGGATATGTAATACCGTAGATTATGTGACACCCATTCTATTATTTACAGGCAAAGAAGTGTTTCATAAATGGAATGCCATGTAAATAAGTTATGGAATGGTTTGCAGAAGCTATGTTAACTTCATTTTACAACAATAGACCGTTTTGAATAAATTTGACAGATATATGCTTTTAAAGATGATTGTAATTTTACTTGCGAGCTAAAACATTACGAACTTTTGAGTAATACTCAGTTCTTACGTTGACTGCCACCAGTTAAAGCCTTTAATTTCTACTCCGTTGGTATCGTTATAACAGCAAAACCAGAGGTTGGTGGTTCCACATGATGGTTGAATAACACAAAACGCAAATAAACATATAAACCCCAGGATAAAGTTTATTCATTTCGATCAAATGAATTTGTTGGTTGAACAGTTACTCAATATTTAGGCCTGTATCAACTGATAATATTGGCTTACGTAATTAAAACCTGTTTAACATTCTGAACTGGATATGCTGGATGAGACACTTTAAATGGGCATTGGACAAGTTCAGCATATTTTGAGATTTTTGCATCATTTGAAGTATTAGTGGTAATAATTACAGCATGCAAAGTTTCATTGTCAAATTCAAACCCTATATGGTCGTGCTTTTTAATGTGGGCACCCATAAAAGGTGGATTTGTTACATTGAGAGTGATTTATGCATCAGTTATTGTCATATCTTTTCAACAATCCCATGAAATGTCATAATTTTGGTATGATTTTAAAGACAATTTATTTGACTACATGAACAAATCATATTTATAAACCATAAATAAATCCGATTTTTAAAATTAAATGATAAAGAAAAAAAAAATAACATATCTATGAATTCAATCTTAACCAATTTTTTTTTTGTGATATGAAATTATTAACATTAGCATAAATGGAATGAAATATAAACTAACTGAATTAGGGAGAATTTAGTTTTATAAGATCATTTTAACCAATAAGCAGCATAAAAAAAAAAACTTTCTAGGGTCCCAACAGAATCTCAGTGTACATCCTGAAAATGTTGCCTTCTCAAACAGTCCTTCAGATTAACAAGCATTTCTTGTCTGTCTATTTTATTATCTCGTCCGTCCTGTCTTGTCTTGTCTTCCATGTTCTGTAATATGTACTATAGTTTTGTGCCGTAATGTCCTTGTCATCAAATTTCCCTTTACAAATGTTTTTCTTATGGTGGGGCCAGACTAAAAGCTCTTAGGAGTTTATTGGCCTCCCCACCATGTTTCAATTTATTTTTTATTCAATTCTCATCCTCAGCTACTATTTTGTTGTGACCTACTAGTGCATTCAAATTATTATAATACTATGTAGATCAAATTGATATTGTAAATAATATTGTCATTTCAAATTCTACTAAATTTGTCTTATATCATTTGTATAAGATTTAGCTGATAAGTTAAAAATTGTATATATAATTTTCATGTAGTATTGAGAATTGTTCTATGATTGTATGATTGTAACTTGTGAAACGTGGAAATAAACTTGAACTTGAACTTGACTTTCAAGAAATTAAGAATGCAAGCAAAATGAAGTGATTTGATTTTTCTGCAATCTATGATGTGAAAGGAATATTTTACAACCAAATCTTTTAGCTCTTTCTCATTGTATAGCATCAATAAATACGTTTAGAGAATAGTCCCATACCAAAAATCAACAAATAAAATAAAATTCAAATTTGTGACTTTTTTGAAGGTTTTAATCAAAAATTTTCCCGATATCTGGTAATTGACTGTTATTTTAATCATCCACAAACAAAATTTCAAAATCTTGTCCAATGCCCCTTTATGTAGTTAGCAGAAGTCTGGAGAGTATTCTTACTTGACCTAACATTAGATGTTGTTATTAAACAGGACAAAGAGGACCCAGCACCACCAGAAGTACAAGATGAATTCACAGATGAAGAATTGCAGAAGGATGTCATTCTACGCACAATATCAAAAGACATCCCCAAACAGTTTGTTCTTCCTTTAGCAAAACATCTCTTTGGACTCACGGAGACAGAAGTCCTCAATCTCTCTCTCCTTCCACATCAGAGAGACTTCGATGAGCAGCGATACTATCTCCTGGAGAAATGGAAACAGAGTGAGGAAGATGGAGCAACATTTAGCACACTTATTAAAGCCTTTAGAGCGGTCAAGATGACTGCTGCTGCGGGAACGCTCAACAGGAATCTGCTCACAGATAAACGTGAGTATTTAGATTTGACGGTTTTTTTTTCTAAGTCAAGGTTCACTACCACTTTCCATTCATAGTTCAAAGTTAAGGTTTTTTAGGCTTGGCGTCCAAAGTCTCACCCGAGAGACATTCGCTTACGATATTCGCTCTGAAATATTCTGTACAAACATTGCTTACATTGTTTGAACATTGGTTAAATCGATGTTAGCATTATTTAAATCTATGGTAAGATTAATTTAACCAATATTCAAGCAGTGTAAGTATTATTACCTCTCAATTTGACCGAATAAGTCGGAGCGAACATCGCGAGCGAATTTCCCTCGGGTGAGCGAATGTCTTTGGACTTCAAGCCTTATTTATATTACAAGACAAAATGTATGGAGCGGTTGTGTGATCAATAAGGCCTGTGAATAGCCCACTCCATACAATAAATTACATGCCAATAGCTAAAAAATAATGGAGTTTTTTTCCAAAACGAGTTCATTTTGTTAATTCTTATACAGGTTTACGAATGATTGCCAAGGGCTTGCCAGGTGATATGAAACCATTGGCTGATGTGCTAGGAGTTGATGAGGAGAACGTCAAGGAACTATATACAGATGAATTGACGGAATTCAAATATCAGATCCTATGGCGGTATGTACATAACACTATGGTACATGTAGCAAAGTAACGTATAGCGTTAATCTGAATCCTTCAGACTCTGATAACTTATCCACTGCGTTCGTGATCGTGAGAGCAAAAAGCGTCACGACATGGACTGGAGGATTCAGTCTAGTATAGCATATTGTTTAGACAGTATGGAGACGCGTTTTGGATTTCTCTATCCAACAGTCGGTTAATTGGTATTAAAAGTAGGTTAATATTGACAATATTTCAAAAACAAAGATAAAAAAATAAGAGATTGTGAGAAAATACTGTTTATGGATTCCAAAAATGTAAAAAGTTCTACTAAAAATTCACAACACCTCAATTAGTCATCATCTTTCCTGATCATTTGTTTTAAGCGCCATTGTTTTTTTCCTTTTGACACTGCTTCAATAAAAGAATCCTTGCATTAAAAGTTTTGATTAAAAATTCAAGAGCTACTGTAGAAAACGGACCGAAGTCTTAGGTTAAAATGTTTGGTTATTTAATACATGGGGAAAATAACACATAAAAATGTCACTGAAAATTCTACCATTGTTATTTCCATTTGTTATAACTTTACGAAGATTTATTCCAATTATATTACCTGGAATCAGTGCTAGCAACGTTCATTCATCAATCTGTAATTTAAATATTAATTTTAAACCAAAAGATATAAATTGTCCTCATTATGAATAATGCAATTGTTTTAAGAATACTGTGAAAAGGTTTAATATTTTAAAGACATATGCTGGATTTTGTTTTGGTCCTGGAGGTAGCTGCTTCATTATATCTGTCTCGCAGAGTAAAAAAACTCGAGATTAACGTTAAACAAGAGTCGTCCAAACCAGCAAAACGTCATTGTTCATTCTCCTTTACAGGCAGTCAGAAGCAGTTGAATATCCAGTAATGCATGTCTGATTCTTTTTTTTTTCAGGTGGCGTGAAGACTCTCATGAAAAGCTTACAAAGAGAGCATGTCATAGTAGGTTACTCAAGGCTATGAGGAATTGCGGGATGGAGGAAGGAGCTCGGCAGGTGTCTGCTATTTCATCGGTTGCTGCACGAGATGGTATGTAAATTGGTCATAGAAATTTGATTTTGATTATCTTCAAACGTATCTGCTTAAAAAATTAGAATGTCTTTATTATAGGTTGGTTGGTTTAACTTATATCGTCATATCTGCAATTTCAGAAGTAGGGTATAAAATAATGTTAAATTTGCATGTCATAGTAAAGTCAAAGATTGATGTGTCGCAATAAGACTGAATCCTCAAGTCCCTGTCATGGCGCTTTCCGCTCTCACGATCACGGAACGCTTTGGATAAGTTGTCGGAGTCGGAAGGATTCAGCCTGTGTCGCAATTTGCATGTCATAGTTGGGATGATATTGTGTGAAATTGGCAATTGTCATAAATGGTTTAGAACTCGATGTTGTATAAAAAGGAAAAGGAGACTCTTTCAAAGCAATATCCCATTAATTGCAATATTGTTTTACTGTGACGGCTAGATCCCAACAACCTTCAAAAATGATTCTGGTAACAAGGTACTATAGATTCAAGGTTAAACACTAATTGTCAAAAGAGTACATCACACTAATTTTCATTTTTTTTCACATTTTCTTGTCTTTTTCAGTGGTCATATTGAGGATAGTAACTAAAGATGCAAGTCGAAAAAAGATAGTGAGTCTTGTGCACAAGCTAGGTCTAACAGCAGACGACATCGAACAAATTACTAAGGATCACGGGCAAGATTTCAACAAGAGACTATATTTATTGAATGCCATGATCAAGTGGCGTGAGATGAAAGGCGCGTCGTTTGAAACCTTGATGCAGATCATGGATGAGAATGGAATGATACTGAATGCAGATATATTAGATGAAGAACTTGTCTCAGACAAACGTAAGTTGAATTTACAGATAAACCTTAGAAATAATTGTAGTTTACACACTAAATGCAAAACTACAATTTTTTCTAAGGCACTTCGTCCAAAGTATTATGCACTTATCTGCTGAAACAAGCAACGGAATTCTCAACTTTCCTCCACTTTGGTTAATTATCCAGTTATGCACCTATCACTTGTAATTGCGGCCCCCGGGTACCCGGGCACTAGCGGCCGGGGAACTCGTCATGCTCGTGCGGGGAAGTTGTGCATGCTGATGTCCCCGCCAGGCGGGGAACGCGTGCGGGGATGCGGCAGTGGCTCGATGGTGACCATTTAGGCGGGGAATTTGACCGGGACGTAAATCTATGAAATTTGAGCCCTTTCCCTGTGGTATGGGGGCGGGATGCCCCGCCCTACATGGAAGTCGGCGGAGTGTTAGGTGGGGACTCGTCAAATTGTGATGAACGAGCTCAGGCGCATTCCCCGCTAGCGCCCGGGTACCCGGGGGCCGGAGTTACAAGTGATAGGTGCATTATATTTTCCTGAAGTCAGCAATTGAATCATCAACCTTGGTTTATTATCCAGTAATATTTTGCTGAAGCAAGCAATGGAATCCTCAACTTTGGTTCAGTATTCTGCAATATTTTGCTGAAGTCAGCAATGGAAACCTCAACTTTGGTTCAGTATTCTGCAATATCTTGCTGAAGCCAGCAATGGAATCCTCAAGTTTGGTTCAGCATTCTGCAATATTTTGCTGAAGTCAACAATGGAATCCTCAAGTTTGGTTCAATATTCAGCTATGTTGCTGAAGTCAGCAATGGAATCCTCAACTTTGGTTCAGTATTCTGCAATATTTTGCTGAAGTCAGCAATGGAATCCTCAAGTTTGGTTCAATATTCAGCTATGTTGCCGAAGTCAGCAATGGAATCCTCAACTTCGGTTCAGTATTCAGCGATATTTTGCTGAAGTTGGCAATGGAATCCTCAAGTTTGGTTCAATATTCAGCAATATATTGCTGTGGTCAGCAATGGAATCCTCAACTTTGGTTCAGTACTCAGCTATATTTTGCTGAAGTCAGTAATGGAATCCTCAATTTTGGTTCAGTATTCAGCAATATTTTGCTGAAGTCAGCAATGAAATCCTCAAGTTTGGTTTAATTATTTAGCTATGTTGCTGAAGTCGGCAATGGAATCCTCAATTTTGGTTCAGTATTCTGCAATATTTTGCTGAAGTCAGCAGTGGAATCCTCAACTTTGGTTCAGTGTTCTGCAATATTTTGCTGTGAAGTCAGCAATGGAATCCTCAATTTTGGTTCAGTATTCAGCAATATTTTGCTGAAGTCAGCAATGGAATCCTCAAGTTTGGTTTAATATTCAGCTATGTTGCTGAAGTCAGCAATGGAATCCTTAACTTTGGTTCAGTATTCTGCAATATTTTGGTTCAGTATTCAGCAATATTTTACTGAAGTCTGCAACGCGGAATCCTCAACTTTGGTTCAGTATTCAGAAATATTTTGCTAAAGTCAGCAACATGGAATCCTCAACTTTGGTTCAGTACTCAGCAGTATGTTGCTAAAGGCAGCAATGGAATCCTTAACTTTGAACCTGTATTCACCACGTTTTGCTGCAGTTAGCAATGGAATCCTCAACTTTGGTTCAGTATTCAACAATTTTTTGCTGACATCAGCAATGGAGTATTCAATATTATTTTGCAAAAGTCAGCAATGGTATTTTTAATTTTGTTCTGCAAGATCAGGTCTGGTCTTTATGTATTTTTTTTGAATTGTCATAGTGAACAAATAATTCTTCGAATACTTGTTTTTTAAAGTCTGTAAACATTGCAAAACTGACTTCAGTTAAATGTTGCTGAACACTTTGGAGTGGGCACTTAGAGGCCAACAGAACTGTTGCCCAATGAAATCATATCTTGACAATTTCAAAATCATCATGTAACTTGTCTTAAAAGTTATCCATTTTGGCAAGTTAACTCACCAAGATTTCAATTGTAAAATTTTATTGTTTTCAAGTTAATATGACAAAACTTTTTTAAGTATTTTCATTATGAAAGTAAATAGTACAATTAATTTCAGAACATGAAATTTGTTCTTTGGTGAAGTTGATAAGCAATGTTGAGCAGAAATGTCAATGGAAGTGACACTTTGGTCTACTCTTGTGAGTTTTTTTTTCTTGTGTGATTTTAGTTTAAGTAAGTTATATATTTGAGGGATCCCTAATTATTGCATGGCCAACATTTATTCATGTTTTTAAGACATTTTTGAAACAGCACTTTCATTTGACATTTGTGTAGGTTTACGTGAGGCAGCTGTACAGATAGAGCATGACATGATGCAAAATTTAGCTGATGAATTGAAGGTTGACACTGCACCAATGATGATACCATATGATGGCGACTTTGTTGCCGAGTTAGGATACAGGTAAAAACCAAGAAATCAAGTTGCTTCATTTGGTCTAAATAGAGCAATGGACATGTTCGGGATTATTTGAAATTTTTCCTAAAAACAGATATACACAATTAGATGTTTCTGTTGATGCATTTGTTAAAAATTATCCAAGTCCATGATGCGTAGGTGTTGGGGCATTGCATCTAAAATTTGACAATGTAAAAGGCCTATTAAACCAAACCTTCCTATGTTTGGGTTTTAAGTACAAAACTACATAAAATGTTCACAAAATTATTAAAAACTCATGTGTAGTTTGACATTTTTTCTAAACCATTGAAATTAGTTGAGTGTAGACCAAAAGGCGCATATTACTTCTTCAAGATCCACTTGTCAAAACTCCTGTATACAGGCTTGTTCATGTCATATACTTCTTTGTCAAGAGATAAGAATTTTCTGTTGTATACAATTGCACATGATCTGTCTAAAACAGTATGGTAATTTTATCAGTTTTGCAATTTTAAACCAAAGCTAAGGTTTCCCAAATTTTATTTACCGCATATAAGAAATCGAAATAACACTTAATGGATGTTACAGATATCTACCAAGGGATCATCTAAAACATATGTGACCTTCCAGCCCGTATGAGCAGTAAATGCCAGAAACTTCATTTTGCGCTACAGGTGAAAATACATGTCAAGGTCATAATTTGCCGAAATCGATTTTATGACAGATTCACAATCCTAGTGATTACTACAAAATACCAGCAAAGTTTCATTTCAAGAAAATGATAGGAAATGTGAAATAAATTGCTATATTCTTAAGACAATCAACAGAAAATATAGGGCTTACTAAACTTTGGAACGTGTTTACTCAGTTTAATATACGTTTTACTCCCTGACAAACTTTGACGGACCATAACTTGACTTCTGGAAATCGTGTGAAGTTCATTAAGGTGTCATTTTAATCATTAAAGCATGGTCTTTGCAAATAATTAAAAAAGTGAAAATGTCAAAAGCTGGCATTTACTGCTGGTTTGGGCTGGACGGTCACATATGGACTTTAATATCAAGTCACATTCTTCCTCTGAACCTCTGAATTCTCAGTAAAAGTTATTTACTTTCCACAAATGACTTTACATTATACATGTATGTAAATCCACTTTTCATGGTTTGCAGACAGTTAAATAATAAATGTCTCACATGTAAAATCAAAAAAATTAACATTAACTCTATTCTCTAATTTTACAAGATTTTCTGCACTTTTCGTTAGCCCTCTTGGAAATGAAATTTGTGGCCCTACTTGAAATATGAATATTTTCTCATATTTCTAGTTATTTTCTGGGAAATGATGAAGGCCATAACTTTTGAATGGACTATGCTTGAAACATGACAATGGTGTTAAATTGTGTCTTTACAATTTCTGTCGTTACCGACAAAAAATCATTTTTGACCAAAAGTAGATTTAGGACCTCTTTGAAAACTCTTCATATATTTACCTCTAAAATTCTGATGTTGTGTGTTTAACAGATTACTATCACGTTGGAAAGAGTCTCGTGGCAAATATGCATCTCATACCGAGCTGATGAAGTCCCTCGAGGCAGCAGGCTTAGATGGACTGGCTAAAGATGTTGATGACATCGGATCAGTGGATACATCAAAAGGTAACATTAAATGACATATATAGAAATAAGCATTAGCACCTGCCCAACTGTCAATGGCGGGTAACTTAAATATCAGGGGGGTAAAATTGAAAATTACTTGCATAACATGGCATATTTTGTTTATACATACATTCAGTCCATTTTGAGTACACAAACAACATCTAATAATCTCCTCTAGTTTAGTTGCAGAAGGGTGTCCCACTAGGAATTTGACATGTCTCCCATAAAAATACAAATTATCAAGAAAAGGGAACCTATCCATTTACCAAATTTTTCAAAATTTTGTGTTAAATGTATACAAAAATAGCAACTTTTTGAAAAAAAAACCACAAACTTTATGATTTTTTGTGAAAAAAACACACCCAAATTTGTGCCATTTGCATCAAATTTCATTTTTTATAGTGATGTGTTGTTTTTTAATTTTTTTAAATTTTTTTAATGAAAAGTTACCTGCCCGACTGGCTAGTGTGAAAAATAGCAATATCCAGGCATGTGTAACCTTGACTGCTATGTAATCAATTGGACAAATTTTAGAAAAATTTTCACATATTCCTACACCTCAGTTTCATTAATTAATGATTGGTGGCCATCCACTTGGTAATTACCCCATATTTGGGTGCAATTGGCAAAAATATCAACTCAAATTCAGTTTAAACCATGATATAACACAGATCTATATATACAGCATACAAGAGCTTACACCCTTAATTAATGCTGGACATCAAGGTGAAACATGTGTGAAAATAGATTGGTCTCTACTATTTACAAACACATATATATTGGCCGCTTCAACACTCAAACGGCGCTTGCCTGCTGTATCTGGCTGGTACAACCGGAAAAAACAATAGCCAACTGTCCAAAACCGGCAGACAACCACCAGTTCAGTTTTGAAGCAGCCCCAAAAGAAAATCTTGTCACAAAATAGCTACATTTGGTAAGAATTATTATTATTATTATAGCAGCATATATTACCGATCCTATAAAGCACCAGTGACAAAGTGCAGAAATTGGAAATTCTTTATAATCATTACATTAGTCCTATTAATTTTGTTCTTGTTGTTGAATTAAAAGCAATGCACAAAATATGCAAGTTTCAATTTATTAAGACTCTGATGTATATCTTTTTTTTTCTTGTTATAATCTTCCAGGTGGAATGAGTGATTTTGTACTTCGCTATGTTAGCAGTTGGTGCCATGTAAGCCGTGCTTATGAATGGCCATCCATTGTTCAAAATATTCCATCGCAACTAGTCAATGGCCTTGACGAACGAACCATCAAACAGATCCGAAAAGAAATGAGGGACCCCAAAGAACAAATGGCAAGAGCATTGATTCTCTGTCATAAACGAGGCGTTTTTAAGTCTGCCGGTGCCCTCGTTAATCGTCTGATAGAATGTGGGTTTGAGAAACCAGCACTGACTCTATTAGATGTGTCAAGGTCACAATTCTATTGTACGACCCTCAAACTGGATGAACAATGAACATGAGTTTTTGTTTGATGTGGACTACGAATAACTTATGCCTTGAGATTTTGCCAAATGTCTACACTATCAAAACCATGAGCTCAAAGAGAGTAAAGCCTGGATCACACTATGATGAATTTCCAACACAAGGTGGCAAAGGAAATCATGAAATTACCCATGGATGTAAAGCGACAACAAGACTTGCTAACTTCTGCGATCGCTAGAGAATTATACTGCTTTCATACTTTGCAGCTCTGTTGCATGTTTTATTTCATACGTTTGTAGCTTTGTTATTTGAAAGTTCAATTCATTTCAACTTGCAAAATCTTATCGTGCCACAAGCTTTTGACGACATCGATTATCTCAGCGACATGTAGCCTTGTCAAAAATATATGTCACACAGCAACAAAGCTACAAAACTACACAAGTATAAAAGTAGCATTAGTCAATGTCATGTGACTGTAACAAATGACTGATGGGAAATTCAAAATTGGAATTCTCAGCTTAAAGCTGGTTTCAGACTAGCCTGTCGTGTTGTCGTACGACCAGCTTGACGTCAAAAATTTAAGTGCGCAAACTCGACCTTGTCGTATCTCCTTGCCGTACGACAAGCCGATATATTGATTACCCTGTCGTGATGGTCACAACGATACGATATTTTGAGTTGGAATAAATTCAACTTTTCTTGTGACAGACCATTGCGGCAATATGCAAATGTGTCGTGCTACATTACGACAATTCACAATTGCAAATGTTTTGCCGTGTGCCGCAACGACAGCTAGTCTGAAACCACCTTAATGCTGCTTGACATCCACTATTCATTTATTTCCATAAGGGCATAAATCCAACCTTGGTAGAAAATGAGTTGCTTTAAAAGTAAAATTTAAAGACCCTACAATTTATAAGATTACTTTTCTAAAATAATTTAGATTGTACATTTCAGATTTTCAACAAACTGATAAAAACTGTGTTTTTCTGCAATTTTTTTTTAAATAATTCAAAGAGTATAAGCAATTTTGTCAGTAAACCAAAACTACACAAAATTAAACTAATAAAAACACTAGCCATGTCTTATACTCTGTTGTTTTATTTGACTGTACATATAACTTTACATCAATCAATATCAGCATTCAGAGACATACATGTAACAGAATCGGTGATATACAAAATAAAACTTATATTTTACATATTTATGAATTGCCAAATAGCATGTAATCTGTCATTATTTATTCAATAGCATATTTTCATTCATTATTTATTGAAATGATATCTATTTCTATTATTTGTAGTCATAGGGGCACATTTAATCGTGATAACATTGCACAATCTCAAACATGTGCAATATTGTCACAGCTCAAGATATGCAATAGATAGTTGTAAAACTTATATAATGGGGATCTTCACACGGACAAATCAATCTGTACTTCGCACATCAAGATGCATGTAGATTATACTGGACTTCAGCAATTGCAAATGATTGCACAAGTGTAAGTGACTGCACGTGTACATACGCGTAGTTCACCCCGACCTTCAATATAAGGCAGGGGTGCAGGTAGCTGATATCTTTACACCAGAAATTCTCAATTAGCGGTGCACATGCCAAATTTAGCGCATTAGCAGTTAAATATTGCATCATGGAATTTTATACTCCCATGTGGGTAATCGGGTATGAAACTTTGTACCCCGGTAAGCTTAGCTGGGGTGGGTATCCGGGTTTTAGTCCCAGGCCTAAAAGCAAGTGATAAATCTGTTACTTTTTTAACAGCAGCATTTACATTTCACAAATTCATAGAGAAATTAAATAGGGACATCGGTCCTAGATAGGTCATCCGATAATATATCAAAATGGGTTAAAGGAGCAAAATAAAGTGGCTTTGCTCAGAAAGAATTTCATCAAAGGGTTGTTGTTAATCAACTGTTGAAATCACAGCATTGAGTTGAAGCATGAAATTCTGCAGCAATTACATTGCAGAAACATACCTTTCTCACACACATGAGACATTTTCAATGTATGCTATGCATAGTGAGGTGAATCAACGGTCCATATGCACAAAAGGGTTATACACCCAGACTTATGGGTGTATAGGCGAAAGCGGACCTACGTCATACGCAGGGCATACGCAGGGTATACGCAGCACAATGATCTAAAAATAACTCATGCTGGACTTTGTGCGCGGTGAAAACAATCAATACTTCAGCCAGGCATCCCTTCATTTTCTTTCTTTTTTAGCCAGACGATGAGCTGTTTGTCATTTTGTTATGACTTGAATACCACACATCTCATATGATTTTGGAATCGAAATATTTTGTCAATTTGCTAAAATCAATCGAAGTTTCCACGAGCCGTCATTTTCTCCATTGATATGAATGGGAAGTCGGCAAATGTTTTCACTGCGCTATTTGGACAAACGTCCCGGTTGTAAACAAAACGCCCGGATGTCCGCTCCTGCCTATTAGGTTCCGATCACATTCTCATCCCCAACGGCTCAACCAGAAGTGGTATATTTTTAAATGTCAAATTGAAGCTCTTTTTCTGATTATAAATCCAAAATGTCACCTTCATATTCTTCATAGTTTTGGAGATATGGCATAATACGTAAAATTAATTGGTATACCTTTTTTCCATTTCTTATGTATTTACATAACAGCCTCATCCCCAGAGATGCATTCTTTCTTTTTCCTCTGAAGAGTAAACAAGAAACAACCTAAGGGCTAAACCTCACTTTATGCATTTCAGGGGTCAAGGTCAATTAGTTTAAAGTAAATATGCACATGCTGTAATAGGATCCTACACCTTTAAGTTAGCCCCAGACTTCGGTTAGTCCAGGACTAAACCACATTTTCTTCTGGAAAAAAAAATAAGTTTTTATGTTTAACAACAGAAAAATAAATCAAATTCAGTGAGACATTCCAGTGTCAAGTTCAAATATTGACATGAATTATCACAGAATTCTCCCAGTGTTATTTTTCACAGGATCAATTATCACCTGGTCAACTTGATTGGGTCAGTATTCAGTATCGAAGTGATTATGTAACTTCCCCAGTAACTGGTTCACGCACATGATCCCCTGACAACGGTGTGTGCTATACTTTTGTGTGGTGATCATTTCGATCATGGTTCAAAACTAGAAAGGGTGAACCAGTCGTTAGGGTGATAATCGGATGACACGGAACACTTCAATACTGAATTGGTCCAGGCTTATCCCTTTGTGCATAAAGACCATAAAAATTAAGGCATATGAGTTATAACACCTAACAATGTCCAACACAGAAATCCATATAAACTCTAGAATATTCCATTACAAAAAGACTACTTTCCATGTGAACAACTTCACATATTTTGCTTGGTGCTGATTGCTCTGGCCTTGGCTCTTTATTCTGACCCCTAAGACACATAAAAATAAACACATAATAAATTTCACATTTATCGAAAGAAATTTCATTTACAAAAAACTAACAGAAGTACTAAAAAGTTCAGCTGCAATTGATAGAATATCACTGACTAACAAAATTATTATTCAATGATTAGATAAAAATAACCATTATCTATTTCGGAGATCGTCCCACCATGCATGAGTATGGTTGTAGTAACTTTCAGATCTCATATCAGAATCCAAGTAACGTTATCAGATATTACTGGATGGTCTGGCAAGAGGTAATTTACAGTCAATCTTCGAAATAAGCTACCCCGTTTTGCGAGTTTTTTACTCATTAATGCGTGTTGTCAAGTAGTACTCTGCGTCGTACGCGACACACTGCAATTCACGCAGTTGGCTGTAATAGGATGTTCCTGCGATCGCCACGCTAAGTTCTTGTCACTTTGGAAAATTGACCAGTCATAACGATCATAATGCATGATTTTTGTCAGGTGATTTAATTTCTGAATTAGGCGTACGCACGAACTGCGTAGAAGCACAATCGTTTGAATATTCTGGACGCGATTTTCAGGGAGCTTATTTAGAAGACAGACTTTAGTATAACTACAATTCATAAGCTGAACTGCTTCGATTGGCATATGCTAGGCAATGATTATACATGTAACAGATAAAAACATCAATGTTCAAGATGAAATAGTCAAGTAAGGTTTATTAATATGATGCTTGGTTACATTGGTCTCCCCATGTGACAATCCGTCATGTGAGTGCAAGAAAGTTGTATCTGCAAATGCTGCCCTAACTTTTCATTTTATGCCTTCCTTGTAACTAAAATGTGAAAAATCCCTCAAATATTTTGCTGTCTTATGTCAGTGGCTCTTGAAATGGTTGCGCAATCCAAATTTATGAAAAATAGCAGATATTGCAGATACGACTTTCATGCACTCACATGACGAATTGTAGCTATCCCCAGTGTGATGGATTTAGTGCAAGCTGACAATGTTCCAGAAGTGCAGATCTTTTACCAAGTCAAATTCAAAACTCAAGTCCCCATTATCCCCTGTCCATGAAAACCAATTATGCAATTGACATGACAGATACATAACTTAGGTATTCAAACACGCTACAGAGTTGTTCATCTCAAGTCAACAACGATGCATCCATGCGTCTGCGTATTTTAGCCACCAAAGCATAATAAAAATACGCCGACGCATCGGATGCAGAGTTGCTGTTTTGCGACGACCAACTCTGTTTTTAAACGTTTCTTGCTTTGTAATTTTTAACTGTTCTCGAAGCGAAATGAACAGTGTGCCAACTCACATTTACTGCGTAAACGCACCTCCATGTACACTGTGCCATGCGTGACGCGCTTATTTGAATATCAACTGTGGATTCATTACAAATCAACAACGGCAAGCTCCCGAATAAGAAGATACAATGAGTTGTTAAATGACAGTTTAATGACGTTGGCACGTCAATACAATGCATGTTGTGGTAATTACCAAGGTGATGATACATCACCCTTTTTTAATAATTAATATAATCTACATATAACATATATTATTATGTTTCTAATACACTGTTTAACAATGCATATACACTGTAAGGCAAAAAAAAAAAACGGGTATGTTTCCTGTGGGTGCTCACAAAACCTAAATGCGAAATGCGTTTTTTAATTTTTTTAATGAGGTGCTAAGGCAAATTTGCATGAGAACATCTGCATGGGTGATGAATTTTAGTAAGAAACCTGTTGAAATGCAGGCAAACTGCGGTTTCGATTGTTTTTGTTGAAAAGAAAACACGTCTCTAGTAATTATTTTTTAATCGTCCGTATTCTTTTTTATCAAATCTGCTATTTTGATTTTCATTTTTATAAAAACCAGAATAAAAAAATTAAATGCTGTAATATATGAAGCCAAAACGAAATGCGTGCGGCCCACAGGAAACAAATTTGTTTCTTTTTTTGGCCTAATTAGAAGTAAAAGTTTGAATCGTACCTAAATGATATACAACACAGATATATGAGTTTGGTTGGAAGTGGAGGGCAGCCAGAAGGCTGATGATTAAAAAAAATGCCAAAAAGAGATATTTTTTGGACTTCAAATTGTCTTTTGTATCTAAGATATGTTAAACATTTTCCGAAAAAGAGAGAGTTGAGTGAGAGTCCCACAAATGTCTCTTTTGTTTTCCCTAAAGGATCACCTTATAAGTTAAAGGGCCAATATCTGCATTGAACATTTAAGCTTGGATAAATATTGCTGTCTTAAGTAACATGTCATAGGTAAGGTTTAATAATGATACATTGCAGACACAACAGTGGGGGCTGTTGATGATGATAAGAGAAAGATTTGAAACTGGATCCTGTTTAAGATCAAATTATATCCTCTATCCTTTTTTGGATTAGAAGTTACTGTATAATCAGCTAACAGTGTTTACGAGTTAGAAACAGGTTTTACAATCTGGGGGGGGGGGGGCACTCAAGTATAATGTTGCAGGCATAGCATGACCACAATTTTTCAAGGGTAATTGTTTCTGAAGCCAAAATATACCCCTTTTTCATATATATCGGGAATTTACCGTTACCATTTTAGTACTAGGGTTTGAAAAAGTACCCTTTTTCTTGAAAATGAGCTTAAATGACAGCTTTTGATAACCCAAACGGTGTCAGCTGATTTACCCTTTTGTCCTTATAAACAACCCTAATGCACCTTTTTCTTGGTCACGCTATGCCTGCAGCATTATACTTGAGTGCCCCCCCCCCCCCCGCCCTCGGTTTACAATATTATGGTAGATGGTATCTGTGAGAAAGGCCTGTTACAAGGTTAA
>JXSR01S074227.1:84575-94676 GCA_000969725.1 Ophiothrix spiculata | reverse complement strand
ACCTGGGCCAACCAAAAAGTTAAAAAACACGATATAAGCCCTAAATTTAATTAGATTTTGATTTCCGTTGCTTTACTTTTTCATATTACAGTAGTATAACTCAAAATATATTTGTACAACAACAAAATTTTCTCTACTTCCTTTTACTCAAATGCAAATTATTTAGTTGTCCTAACTTAAATATATCGAGTTTGTTTAATTTGAACTGATTTGAGTTTGTTTTGGTGTACTTATAAAGTATCCATAAATGCAATAACACCGCTAAATTACGTAATAATAACAAGTTATAAAATTAAGTAAAATATACTAGTTACCATCGTTAATTTATGAACACTTTGATTTGTTTCAAAATTGCCATAACGTATTACATGGCAGAATGAATAACAGTAGGCGTTACATTCTCTAACTCTTTGTGGCAAAACCTTATTTATTAAGGTATTGTATTGTTGTTACAGTGGACACCTTGAGCTTTGCTCCGTCATTCCTCAAGTGTAATTTTAGCGATACATCCATGTTTTCTTTCCCATAGGGAGGCGGGCATTTCAAAACGAGTTGAGTCGCTCCACATCCTGTAGTCATGATAGTGCAAACAACCCTGGGTATATCCCAATTGAGCTTTTCTTAAATCTCCTCTGATTCAATTACTGAAACAATTATTTTGTCAGAATCGTACCTCAAATCATATAAACATGTATACAATTATAGTGGATTATCAAAATGGAGAAGAAATGACATAAGTAGCCATGGATAAATAAAGGTGAATGTATATTTCTATTTTCTTCAAAGACAATACCTTAAGTACATCAAGAAATTGATGAGTAAATAAATTGTTTTCTCATTACATTTTTACAACGGGTGCAATTAGGAGCATAAATGAGGATAAATTTGATAAGAAAGAACATTTTTTTTAAACAATATTTACCATTTATAAAGTTAAATATATATACAAATGAGAACGAAGAGTTCGAGACAAACAAACAAAAGTTAAAACTTGAATTTACAGAATTATAGGATATTTGAAGAAAATGAACTTAGAGATAATCAAGCCAACCATTAAATTAAAATAATGCCATTATAATATGATAACTGGTACCTCAAAGTGCCATACATTTGCATAAAATACTCATTTCGCTCAAGTTTAATCAATTTAAAATAAGGACTGCATACTCTTGAAATGAAAGAACAAGTGGATTTGCACTTTGTTTAGATTTGCAATAATACCGCAGAACAAGGCATATCCTGTATGTGGTTTGATGTCATCGTGTCTTTAACCCGTGATAAAAACAGCCTTAGTGTTAGACTGGTGGTTTTCATTACATCTTAATGTGTCGTTGAGCTGCAAGCAAATATTGTGATCCAAAATACTGCTTTGTTTTGCACCTCTAAGCTAGGTTGTTGTCACTGATCTATGTGATCTGTGAACATAGAGAAGAAGGCAAATTGAACTGAAAAAGAGAGTAACTTTGAATTAATTTTGCAATGGAGTTTATAATTCATTACGTTCTTAAAATATGAATGTAAAACAAGTTTTGAGTTTGTTTGACGTTAAAGATCACAATGATGCTATTGGAAATCCTAATTTATAAATTGACGCTATATGCTAGATGCATAAAAAAATATACAACAATAGAGGAAACAAATGTACACACAATGTCACTGACAAGGACAACTGAAGCCAGATATATAGTTTTTAACAAGTTGCCAAATACAAATATTTGTTTCCACAAGTTCATGTTGTTACATTAATTCCAATGCACTTTTAATCAAAGCCATCAAAATGTTTGGCATCACAGGCAAAAAAGTGTGCTGCATTGATTTTTCATCACTTATCCTCCGTCAATATTGTTATCATAAAGCTGTCCATGATTTCCGTTATCTTCTCAGATTCAAAGTCATCGTGAAATGTTCCAACTTCAAAAAGTAGTTCATTCAGTGATACATTCCACTCTAGAAGAAACTTTCAGTTATAAAGTTCTCAAAATAATCAGCGTGAGATGAAGACAAATTGCATGATTCCTCCTGAAATTGCAATGCCCACAGTACCTAAACAATCTGCTTTGATTATTGTTTAATATCGTCCAAATCTGCAAAACTCATTCACTTAAGAAGTCATCATTGGTAAAGCACCAGCGCTGTTATCTCCGGAGCCTTACTTCATCCTTTTTATGATGAAGACTACATTACACTTCTCTATTGTGATGGTGACAATGGGAAATGTTCCATGAAATGTGATTTCTAAAGAGTGAGTTCTCAAATAAAGGATCTGTTTGCTATAAATAGATTCCTTTTGAAATTCCTGAAAATGTATACATTTATTGCTTTACTTCATTAGTTTTAAAGTTGTGATAAAAACAATTATTGTTAGGACCGTGAGGCTACGACTTCCTTTAAGTCTGTGAAAAAATTGAAAAATGAACTATTTCCATTACTCTTTTTTCTAAGATGTTTCAATATATTATTATGTAATTTAAAAAGTCTATAAATTTCAAGAACCTTTTAAAAGTGACATAAAGCCCATTTAGGCTACCTTAACAAGCATGTAAAATGACCACTGTATAGCTTTGTTAATTGAGAGATAAAAGGTAATGAAGTAATTAGCAAGCAATAAGTCTACTGCTTATATTCGAAAGTAAAATGTCATTAACAGTATTACTGTTTGTGCATTTATAAATAGTACCCATCGTGTAGGTCAATAACACGTCGGAATTATTTCAGATACCCAGAGACCAGGATGAGTTTTCTGTGGTAATTCTATAGAAATATTTACGTTCGTTCTTCATCATGGTATTGCAAGTGTTCTTTTTATAAATTATTTCGATATGAATACTTTGAAGAATATATAGATTGTGAAGCTTTTTAGTGTAAGAATTATTTTTTTTCTTTCATGTTATATCCTGCCATAAAATAACGTTATTTTCTATTACCATAATTATGATAGATAACAACAAGACAGGATCAACAACAATTTTAAAAGAGGTGTGTCCCCTACAAATAACCAAAATTTACTCTTTTTTATTTATTTATATTTTCCATTTTGATAAAGCACTATTCATTCAAGTATTTCCTTTACATATATTTTTAATTTTTTTATCTAATTAAACATCTTCTGATATGAAATAAAAGAAAGACCTGCGCAACAACACAGATCGGTGTTATTTTAGTCAATGTACAACCTAGTTCATACATCATATTGACGCTCCTCTTTGACACCTGAAATCGACAGAAAGGTGTCGTTAAGCAATGTCCTGCAAGCGTGTATATTACTGTGTAAATTTTCCACAATGAAACTGTGCGATTACTTGTAGAAAGTCGGACATCGAACATCTTATACACACACTATTCTAAAGTATTGCAACGTCGTCGACTGTGATTTTGGCGCAACATTTAAATGGCGTTTTCAAAACGTTGATATGAAAAATTTGTTATGGAAGTTGATATGATATCTTTATGAATTTGCTTCCACGTTTCTTTTCTTTAATTATTTTGAAACATTGACACTAATTTCAATATCTAAGGGGCATAGCCATAAATTTAATGATGGCGGCTGCTCGCTCCTAAAATGTCATTCAGAATAAGCAATTCTTTGAGAGCTGATATCTTTCGAGGATCAAATTTTAAATTAATCAACTCGCGTCTCTGGAAATGTTTGTTATTCAAGACTCATCGGTTAATGTTATCTCACATGTTTTACTTCGGATTGCGTAATGCGCATGTGCGTTTAGATTGACACTGCTAAAGCCCTTTTCGAAGAACATGTCATCAAAAACCTGTGTGCTGTCGGGTGTGACGTCATTTTCAAGAACGATAAATGGTTATTCACAATCTGTTGATATGTTTCTGAAATATTTTTAACATTGTTTTGATAATAATGACGATACATTGGATGTTATCGGTGTTTCCGTCAGTTGCCCCATTTTTTTTTTCGATTCAAAACATACCAATGAAATTTAAACCATGAGATATGCACCAAATTTTGTCATCAAAGAAAGGTTACAATGGTCGTAGCCTTCATATTTAACACTCAAAACACTTATTCTTTAATTATCAAAACTTAATTAGACCTACACTCCTTAATGAAAACAATATGGCGTCAATTCAGGGCCACTGTCCTGTTCCTAGACAAATTCGCTATCCCAACTCTTTGCTGCCTGTGTACAAGCAAGGTTATCTGTTTCCCTTCCGTAACTCTACACATTGTGAGTCTATATCTTTGAAATTCCCCCAAGAATAATTATACGCCGGTTACTTCCATTATCCTGTCACTACTGAGCGAACGAAAGGGCCAAAGGGCTACATGGCAAAAGCCTATTATTGTAAAATGATTGACGATTTTCCCTATGTGTTGTCTTTTACGGACAACTGCTTTTACGCAAGGTGTTTGCATAACTGGATTCCCTTTGACGTCTACTAATTCTAGAAATCATTTGACAGCAAAAAACAAAACGCACAGCCATAAAACAAAAAGGATTCCTTCGTTTCTCACGGCTACAGTGTGCCTGAGGTCTTCATTCATTATCTCTCATAACGTCGCCATTTTGAAAGCAACAAATATTATCAATGGGCCAAAATAAGCTAAGGGGACTGTTTTAATGCACTAAATAACACATATTGGTAATGACAAAATCAAATATTAACTATAGACGAGTTATACTCGCAAACACCAGGATTTACGCTATGTTGCAATACTTCTGATAAGGGAGTGTATATACTTGAAATGCCAACTTCCAAGAGTAAATAAAATTCATGACAAGTTGGTGAACATCTCTCATGTTCATGACCGGTCATTGTACTCTCTTTGAGATTCTATAATGCAATTGATACGGAGCCCTATTCCTTGAACTGTATCTAAGGGCCAATAGTCTAAATTCCCAAGAAAGCAGCTGATGCCATTAAAGAAACATAGTTAGGATATTTAAAGCATTTATTTTAATTACATTGATAATGGTTAGAACACAGGAAGTGTTTAAAAGTCATTTGAGTTACGTTATGTTCTTGGCGTTTATCATATAAATTAGAAAGCAGGAGGCTAACATTTTTCAATATTTTGTTGTGTTTTTGCATCTTTTTGCATATAGAGTTTCCATTATTTTACATTTTTAGACTTCCGTATATTCATCTCATATTTTCCATCTACAATCTCGAATGATATATCACATGTTACATTTGCTTTCCCCATTTTCCATTTAGAGATCAAAATACAAAGGCAGTCCACTGAAAATCTGGAAATAAAATTAGCTGCAAATCGATTTTGAAATTACTGATTACCGTAGTGTATGATAGCAAAATGTGATCAATTATCCATGATTAATTGCACTTATATTTGACCTTCGAAACTCCAGGTAGAGTTAAACACTTATACATGGATGCGTTTTATGTCAAAAACCGAAATTCGACCTTTTCACCATATTTTTCTTTCGAAGCCATTTATTCAAAATCTTCAACCCGCATATTTACTTAATTAAGCGGTAGGTTGACTTAAGTCTCAATTGATGAAACAAAATCTTGATAAACACATGTTAATGAGCGTGACATCACATATTTATTGAATTTGATTGTTTCAGCATAATACACATGTTTTATAGTTGGTATTGATTACTCATTTCATTACTGTATTAATATCTTGTCAAATAAAAATAGGGTTAAACTTGAACTTAAATCAAATCAAATCAAATCAAATCACTTTATTCACAATATCTTACATAAATATACTATTAAAAACAATAAAAAAAAAAACACGACAATGATATTGCGGGAATGATCAAAAGGCCAAAAAGGCCCGAAGGGACCATCCCCTGAAAAACAAGGTTTCAAATTCACAAAAAAAATACAAAAAGGGATACAATACATATACAAAAACCAAAGAGAGCACATAAAGGGGAAGGGTGCACCAAAGTCAACAAAAATCATAATTGGCAATCATGTTGGATTTATAAGTTTTTCTAAAGTTTTTGACTGATTTACATTGTTTTAGATTTGTTTCAAGATTATTCCATAAAATCGGTCCTGTTGTGCGAATTGCACGATCAGAATTTTTTTTTCTTTGTTTTGTTGATACTATAATCTGAAGCGTTTCTAGTTTGATATTTATGAACTTGGTTATTTTTAATGAAATAGTCTGAAAATACACTTGGGAGGCGCTTTGTTTGATGTTTGTACATAAAAGTACCTAGTTCCAATTTAAATGTATCAAATCTGTTTAAAACATTATGTTTTTTTAACAATGGTTCTGTGTGGGCTCTATAATGCTCACATGAAATTGTTCTGATAGCCCATTTTTGTAATTTAATAACTTTATCTAAATAGATTTTACATGTATTACTCCAAATGAGAATACCGTAATTAATGTAAGGCAATATCAGAGTACAATATAAAGAATGTAAAATATACTCTGGTACATAATTCTTCAATTTAGTAAGCATACCTACATTTTTTGAGATGGTCTAGGATATTGCGTCAATATGTTTTTTCCAAGTCAAATTTTCGTCAATTATAACTCCCAAAAATTTAGTATGAGCTACTCTTTTTAACGACACGTCGTTCAGAATAACATTGATTTTTTTTTGTTTCGTTTAAAGATTTGCTTTGTATGTCAGGAGTATCTTCTAGAAGTTCTGAACTTAAATCAGTGTACTTATTAGTTAGATGAGTAGTTCCTAAAACCATGTAATTTGTTTTGTTGGCATTTTAAGGGCTCTGTCACACATCACGAAACGGACGAATAACGTACTAACAACGTACACTGGTTTGGTAATCGATATACATGTATTTCAATGACCAACCCAGCGTACTTTATTAGAACGTTATTGGTACGTTTCGTGATGTGTGACAGAGACCTGACAAGATACTTTTAGAATGAAGTACACTCTCAAGGAAACCGTTTATTATTATGAATAGTTCACTCTAAATGATCTGGGAGGGATAAGAATAAATCTTCAAAAGAATAAAAATTCACTCAATGATCTAGTCGTTTTATTGTGCAAATATTTATCGGTGAGTAGATGCTAGACAATAAACTTGTCGGTGTAAGCTTACTAATACATTTGCCAATGTATTAAGTAAGCTTACACCGACAAGTTCCATCGATCCAGTTTTTACATGATTAGCGTCACTGTTGGGTATTTATTAGCTTTTATTGTCTGGCATCTACTCACCGATAAATGTTTCACTTTTGGAGTGAAAAATAATCACTCTAAGAAAGAGTGACCGCTCACTTTCTTTTAAGAATGTAGTTGCACAATTTCCTCTGAAATTCCTTTGTCTGTCACTCCTCCACAGTCTCCAACTCAACCACCGCCATGTTGAACAGTGAGTGCTGACGATTTTTCGTAGTTACAACAGCGCGAGTATCCGCGTTCCTAATTGGCTATAGAACTTCACTCCGTAAAAGAGCGGTGTTTTCGAGCCACTCGCCTGCGAGTGAACGTCACTCTGGTACAAGAGTGAATTACCGCAAAGTATTTTCACTCTTAAAGAGCTAAAACGCACTCGAATAGAGTTAAAACAAATTCACTCAAAAGTTCGAGTAATTTTTCACTCTTTCGCATTTAGAGTGTAGAGTTATACCTTTTATAAACGCATTCGCTACAATTACGTAAGGTACTGAAGGAATGTAACTTTTGAAACTGGAATTGGGAGAAAACAATTTGTTACGTATGTTCAAGAAATATAATTGAGCATGTATCATATAATAATACGTAATAATATGATAAAAACTCTCTCTATTATTTATTATTTCGATGGACACTTTGCATTGGTGGTAAAAATGATTTACAAGGGATAGAGTATTTATTAAAAAGAAAATATGGATTTTTTTGCAATTACTTTACTTACTCCATTGTCGTCAACCATGTGGATCATGAAAAGTTTTTTTTTTCTTTTATTTTGCTCATTATTATAAAAATATTTTTTTGGTAATGGTATCTGGTCTCAAACCCTCATTTTCTGTGATGTAAATAATAATATATGCTATATTCTCTGGATGTTTAAATGTCGATAAGCAGTAAATGACACTAACCTAGATATTTGAATTCAGTTGAGAGGTACCTGGTACGTAGCCTAATTTAATATATGATAATATAAATAGAAAAAGAATCCTCAAATTCAAAATAACATCACAACTAACATTAGGAACCAAATACAAATTTGAAGAGTACATATGTACTCCATAGCACTGTTGTTTGAACACAATAGAAATGAGGACGTTTTATTTATTAGTGTCAAAATAGATGGCGTTATTCATAAAATCTAATTTTAAGATGTAGAAGAGATATGTTGTCATGTTATACTGAAATTTGATCTTGAACATTTTACTGATCATTTTAGCCTAAATCTTAACAAATCAAACAACATTGGGAACCAAATACAAATTTGAAAAGTACATACGTACTCCATATAGATACTTTGCTCTGGTAAAAGTAAAAATGAAGAAGGATAAATAAATACAATGACCATATACTTTTTAAATACTATTTTGTTGATAATTATACAAATCATTTGATAGAACACACGAGAAGCATATATCATTTGGTAAAATTGTTTTTGCTCCAAAATATTTGGTAGCAAACTTACTTAGGCACTGTACACTGCTATACACTCAAAAATAATTCGCTGCATTTACTAAATAAAGTTACACTGAATTTTAGTAAGTTATATTTTAAGTTAACAGTAGTAAGTTTATTTAAGTTCGATTTAATTAATTAGGAACAAGAAATACAATTTTACATCTTCTTGAGAAGTGGATTTCTAAAATGGTTCCATATCTATACTTGATGACATTTACAGATATAAGCAAATTTACACCTTTCGACTTACCTGAGATTCGAAAGTGGGACCTTTGGTTTAAGAATTTAACGACCTACCGTTGCTGCCACAGAGCCATTGTTATTAACTCAAGAGTAGAACTAGGCACTTCAATCACCTGTTACGTAATCGGTGAACGAAATCACAGCACAGAACTTCTCTGCGTGTGTTGAACAGATGACATTTTTTTTATTTTACAAATATGTTATCAAATCATATTTTCTCCCAAATGTCCTTTAACAGTTTTGAAAAATATTGCTTAGCTTTGGAAATATCGCGTGAGATTTAAGCGATGGTCATTTCAGAAAGCAAGTAAAAAATTCAGCGGTCCCTTCAGTACCCATAGAAATTCAATGATAAATATCTCCCTTGTCTAAAGGCACCACTTTGGGGCGTGATTTTAAAACACGCGGTTCTACGGGTGTTGACGGAAAATGCAAATCGGCGCGCCGTGATAGATCAAACGCGTTCGGGATACAGTTATTTGGACAGTTGAAGAGTTGAGCTACCGCAGGGTGCTTGTTGATTTAAAAACAGATGTATGGTTCCAGAGATATGGATTTTTAACCAATTAAAATGTTTTTTCTCCGAAACGAAAAATTATTTCAACAATCAACATGGTAAATTAATATCACTATATATCAAAGAATTGTTCAGAATTTTTTCAGCCTGATTCATTCACAAACGTCACGCCTAAATGAGAAAGAAGAATTAGATCATAATTCTGCACTGCTGAATACTTTGATTGTAGGTGGTGTGCATGCTAGTTTTCATTTAGTGGATGGTTCTTGGTGGATGGTGTGTTTCTTTTAAACCTGGTCTGCAGCTCAGACTAGTAAAATGTCAATGACTATGAACCATTTTAACATTTACAAAAGACATATAATAAAATAAACACATTTATGGTAAATTTTGTCACTTATAAAATGCACGTAAAATGTCAAACAATATGGCCAAATTTGTCGTTTATAAAAACAGAAAATGTCACAGATTTGTGAAATTTGTAACTCAGCAAGGGATAATTAAATCCAAATAAAAGTGTATATTTCTAGAAGCGGATTTACATACTGAACATAATGGTGATGTCATTTTTGGACCAAGAATGTGTAATTTTGGCCCTAAATTCAAAATATCACGTTTTTTTCGAAATTGAAATTTTACGGGAAAGCTAACTAAATGATGTGCTTTGGTAAAATTTTGAACTATATTACTTTTTAGAATCTAGAAAGCAATAATCTAGGAATGCATTTCTCAAATTTTTGATTTTTTTTTTCTTACTTTTTGAAATATTACCAACTTTTT
>JXSR01S074227.1:47181-69974 GCA_000969725.1 Ophiothrix spiculata | reverse complement strand
GCAAAGTCACCCTTTTCTGGGCGAGTCATCACATATTGACATTTACTTGGAGTGTGCATTTGACATTGGTTTTGCCACTGATTTTCACTTCATGCCTGCATGAACCCTGTCCCTTCCTGATGAGTGGTACCATCTAGCTCGGTTAATTATTTTTTTTTTAACTTTGGCTGGTACTGAAGCCAAGCAACATTAAAGGAGCCTGGTCCGATTGCCTCAACTTTTTTTTCAAACTTTTTGAGATTTTGATACCAAAATATTGCTCACTTTTTCTTCGAATCCATGTGAAATTTAACGGCTAAATTACGTTTCGTTATGGAGATATACAGGATAATGTGTCCAATTATGGTAACCATATTTAATTTTACACAGTAACGTATAGGCGGCTCTGAAAAACAAAATTGTCAATAAAATCAAAACGGTTTGACCGATTGAGCTGAAATGTGAAACTTGAATATTTTGAGTTGTCATCTTTCTTATGACATTAATTACTTAATTTTGAAAAATTGGACAAGCTACTTTAAAGAAGTGAACATTGAAATGTACCATAATAATAATACCAGTTAAGGATACTTTCTTCCTAAAAATCAATTTTGATAGGTGTACCTTGATGAAAACTGGCTCATAAATTGCCCCTCTAAGTCATGATTGGTGAATTACTTGACACATGTTAACATATTTCACTTGGCACCATGCATAGTGTTACTATCCATGAAATGTTCAATAAATCAACAAATAAACAAATTTCTCTTTTATGTATTTATTTTCACATTTGGCTACAACACTGAAATTCATCCAAACAACAATGTTTACAATTTAAACATTTAACAGCAGTACAGAAATAAAAATAAGATGTGATACAGATAAAGTTTGCCTCGGTTAGCTAGCCTCGAGGAGCCAGGGCCCAGGAGCAAAAAAATTGCTTTCACATGAAGATTCTGGTTCCGTCAATTGACTGAGAAAAAGATATGATATTGATGAATCAAAATGTCATCATAAAACACACAACATTTTAAAAAAATACAACCTTAGGAAGTTAGGAGTCCAACTCAAGCTATTCAAAAGAATGATCTATAAAGTAGTTTTTATAGTATCGGGGTATGTGTCCTATAATATACCGGTACTGGGAGTTGTTCCCACATACAGAGGAGATTGGCGGACAGTAACAACTGTCAGTTATATTTAAATTAAAAATGTGAATGGTGACAAATCAACAAGTATTCTCAAGTCACTAAGTGTGATTTTACTATATTGGAATATGAGACAATATGAATTCAGTAAATTATAGCTAAATATCTCAATTGAAGTCAGGAGATCAGAGAAATGTTGACCCACTTTTCAAGGCTACATGAATGCTGATGAAGACAATTCAAACAGAAGATGGTATCATTAGCACTGTTGTAGATACACGAGACGAAGTTTATTATCTATTTCAGTATTTCTTTAGTAACGAAACATGTAATGAGGTTATTTAGATATATAATTTGAACCTCGAACAAGTCAAATAAAATCATCATTTGTTCTGTAATATTTACTAATAATTTCCTGAAAATTATTCTGCTTTCCTGAAATTCATCCTCTTCTCACTAATATGATGCAACTGTCAATGCACCTTATGCTTGTAAAATCTTCAGAAACATTAAGTTCACATAAGTCATTTAAATGTATTTACAGAATAAGCTACAATATTGCAGCATTGACGGTATTTTTTGCTCTTAAATTCAACTAACTTTGTGGATGCTGTCAAAAAATCCCGTCTGAGTGTCACGCACCTGCATTTCAATAGCCATTGCCAGTTTAACGCAGGTCGAGTATCTAAAAAATGTCTTATGTATCTTTTGGAGAAGTTACATTAACCCAATGATACAACAAGCCGGAAATCTAGTAGAAAATGCATTTTAATGCAAAAACGACTCAATTATTCAGAATTACACTTATATAATAAAGCATATTATATGTTACCTTGAGTGGACATGAGTCTTTGCAAACGTTAGATAACATTTTGCTTAATCTAGATACGAAGCAGCAACATAGGTGAATACTAAAACTCATGTTTGTGATTTGAATGGTGTTGATTGTAGACTTATGGCCATAATGTCGACGCTTAAGAGTGGAATAAGTTTCTATGGCATACTTGATTACACACCCTGCAAAAAATGAGATAAACAACATTAGTGGTAAAATACAGTAGGTGATATGCAACTAATGTGGTGAGTATTGTTGTGGTTGCCCACGAAGGTATCACTTTTCTTAAGGTGTTCCTTGCAGGCAAAACAGTTTCTAACAGTATTTATTTCTATATTTGCAGTATTCTTCCAAGAGAGAATAAAGCAAAATAAACAGAAAGTGTCAGAAGTCAAAAATTCAAGATGATTGTCTAAAAATTCTAAACAAAGTAAACCTTACATGTGTAAAGGTACATAACCAAAGTAATTTCTTAAACGATGTTAGCACATCACTTTCTAATTTGTAAGATTAGTCCCATTAAGACCAGAGGACTCTTAAACACTTACTGTGTTCTTTTTAACGTCATTCACATAAATGCTTAAAATAACCTAAGAATGTTTTCTAATGACATTACCGGCTTTCCTGGGAATAAGGGCGACTGGTCCTTAGAAAAGTATAAAGAATTAAACCGCATTAATGGCATTATATAACCCAACAGATAGTGCAATGACCGGTCAATAACATGATGTCAATGTTAAACACGTAATAAATTAGGAAACGCTTCTAAATTGCCATAACGTATTGCATGGCAGAATGAATGACAGTAGTCGTTACATTCTCTAACTCTTCGTGCCAAAAACTTCGACATATTTTATTGAGGTACTGTACTGAATTGTTGTTACAGTGGACACCTTGAGCTTTGCTCCGTCATTCCTCAAGTGTAATGTTAGCGCTACATCCATGTTTTCTTTCCCATAGGGAGGCGGGCATTTCAAAACGAGTTGAGTCGCTCCACATTCTATAGTCATGATAGTGCAAACAACCCTGGGTATATCCCAATGGAGCTTTTCTTAAATCTCCTCTGATTCAATTACTGAAAGAATTATTTTGTCAGAAATCGTATCTCGAATCATATAAACATGTATACAATGGAAGTTTAGAAAAATAACGAAGACGAAGCAATGTCATAAGTAGCCATGGATAAGTAAAGGTGAATATATATTTCTATTTTCCTCAAAGATAAAACGTAAAGTATATCAAAAAAATTATGAGTAAATAAATAATTTTCTCATTACATTTTTACAAAGGGTTCAATTAGGATCATAAATTAGGATAAATTTGATAAGAAAGGCAATTTTTGTTTCAACAATATTTGCCATTAATAAAGTTGAATATATATACAGATGAGAACGAAGAGTTCGATACAAACAAACACAAGTTAAAACTTGAATTTACAAAATTATAGGATATTTTGAAGGAAATGAACTTGATAAAGAGATAAGCAAACCAACCGTTCAATTAAAATAATGCCATTTTATGATAACCGGTACCTAAAAGTGCCATGAATTTGAATAAAATATTCATTTCGATAAACTTTAATAAATGTAAAATATTAAAGGACTGCATACTCTTGGAAAGAAAGTACAAGTTAAGTAGATTTGTACTTTATTTAGATTTGCAATAATACCACAGAACAAGGCGTACGGTTTCATGTCATCGTGACTTTGACCCGTGATAAAAACATCCTTGTACGCTCCTGATACTAGCTTATCAGCTATAATTGAATGAATGTGTTGCATTCCAAAACCCATGTACCACTGGAGACAACTCATGTACAACTTCAGACAATTTAGCCCCATGTGTAATATTAGGAGGTGTGATAAATCACATGTGTCCACTATTTTGACCCAGTATTGTGTCAAAAATGTACTCTCTGACTGTCAGAGTTATTTATCATAAATAACTGTTATGACCTATTTTTAAAAACCTTTGTGGTTTGCACTTTCTGTTTTGAAATAAACAAACCAGTCTTTGATGAGATGGAAATAAAGCATCTGATAATCAAAAACCCATCGCTGGATACCCATTACCTTTTGTAAGGGCTTTTTAAGTAGTTTATGAACTGTGCCTTCAGATATTGTGTAGCAGTGACTTTTTAAGGATTGATTACTCTTTTTTGCTACAAGAGGTTGTAAACAAAAACCTGAGCACTAAAGTAAGTGACCATTAACATTGATTACTATTTGTGCATTTATAAATAGTACCCATCGTGCAGGTCAATCACACGTCGGAATTATTTCAGAAACCCAGAGACCAGAATGAATTTTTGTGGTAATTTTATAGAACATAAGTTGTGGAGCTTTTCTGTGTTAGGTTTATTTTCTTTTCTTTCATGTTATATCCTGCTATAAAATAACGTTATTTTCTATCACCATTTATGATAAATAACAACAACACAGGATCATAAACAATATTGAAAGAGGTATATTCCCTACAAATAACTCAAATTTATATTTTCCATTTTGATAAAGCACTATTCATTCAATTATTTTCTTTACATATATTTTAATTTTCTTATCTAATTAAACATCTTTTGATATGAAATAAAAGAAAGTCCTGCGCAACAACAAAGAGCAGTGTAATTTTAGTCAATCTACAACCTAGTTCATACATCATATTGACGCTCCTCTTTGACACCCAAAATCGACAGAAAGGTGTCGTTTTCACGTTTAGCAATGTCATGCAAACGTGTATTACCATGTAAATTTGCCACAATGAAAATGTGCGATTACTTATAGAAAGTCGGACATCGAACATCTTGGGTATACTTGAGTAAATGAATTTCATGACAAGTTGGAGAACATTTATCATGTTCATGACCGTTGTAGCAGGAATGTAAGTCCTCCGTTCTTATTGTCCGGGTTGTTCAGTAAAGTATAGGCTAACAATTAACACTCACGCAACATTAGTTTCACGCTTTACTCCGTTATGGTCTATGGAAGGCGGACTACCAATTCAGTGGGACTAAGATTCCTTTCACACCGGCCATTAGCTGCCATTGTACACTCTTTTGAGATTCTATAATACAATTGATGCGGTGCCCTAGTCCTTGTACCGTATTTTAGGGCAAGTAGTCCAAATTCCCAAGAAAGCAGCTAATGTCATTCAAGAAGCATCGTTAGGATATTTTAAAGCATTTATTTCAATTACATTGATTAGAACATTGGAAGTGTTAAAAGTCATTTGAGTTACGGAATGTTCTTGGCGTTTATCATATAAATTAGAAAACAGGAGGCTAACATTTTTCAATAATTTTTGTAGTGTTTTTGCATCTTATTGCATGTAGAGTTTACTTTATTTTGCATTTTTAGACTTTCATTTATTCATCCAATATTTTTCATCTATAATCTCAGCTTTCGAATGATACATAACATGTCATACTTTCTTTCTCCATTTTCCATTTAGAGATCAAAATACAAGGCAGTCCGCTGAAAATCTGGAAATAAAAATGAGCTGCAAATCAATTTTAAAATTACTGATTACCTTCGAAACTCCAGGTAGAGTTTAACACTCACTCATTTATATGTGTTTTATGTCATAAACCAAAATTCGACCTTGTCACCATATTTTAACTTTAGAAGCCATTTATTCAAAATCATCACTCACGACTTTCCGCTCATTTTGCCAGAGCAACCCATACATTTAGTTATTAAGCGGTAGATTGACTTTTAAGTTATATACGTCTTAAATTAAAATTCTCAATTGATGAAACAAAATCTTAATAAACAAACGTTTATGAGCGTGACATCACCTATTAATTGGATTTGATTGCTTCAGCATAATGCACATGTTAAAAGTTTTTATTGATCAAATAAAGATAGGGTTAAACTTAAACTTCACAAGATACCTATCAATTTAAACTTCATGAGATACTGATGGTGTTGATTTGTACACAAAACATGTAGAAAATTAAGTCAGCATCAATTAGACAGATATCTTTGATTCTCACATTATTATGCTTATAAACATAAGGCATACACAAAATCAATCCATAATCACACTATGATATTCAAGAGAATTATTGCTTTTATCTAAGCTTGTGCCTACTTATTTTGCTTAAGAATATATCATAGGGAAACTTTACAAAATACCTAAATAGTGAGTGTTGGATCTATGAATAGCATCAGTTTTACACAGACTACAACATTGTGGACATATATATATATATATATCGTTTTACGTCTTACAAATATATCGCCCTCGTGGTTTTACAGAACACCTTAACAACATAAAGAAAAGGCGGTTGAGGTAACGTGACTTTGGGCTGGTAATAGCTTTACCAACTCTGTAACATGAAAATATAATTTAAAACATTTCATCAGCACTCACGTTTTTTGGTCGAATCATTTCGGAGAAACCCTTCTCCGTCCTCAGCGAGTGGTGTCTGAGATGTGTCTGACGTCTGACTTCCTGTTTTGGACGTTGGTGGTGTCCTTCTTTGATGTTGATAACAGAAAGTCATAAATTTTTGGAAGTTCACGGCCCCCGTCCCTATTGAGGGTGGGGTTAAGTTCTTTCTTGATATAAATAGCCTCTCTCACTTTTCTTGGTATAAGTTTATCCTCCCTGCACAAAACTTTCACATTGCTGCTGTCAAGTTCATGTCCGGTGGCCTTGCTGTGTTCAGCAAGGGCCGATTGATTGGAAGCAGTTTTGGCGACGTGTTCTTTGATTCTATCGCCTAATGTCCGCTTGGTTTCACCGACATATACTTTGTTACAGTCTTTACAGGGAAATCGATACACAACACCTGATTTTTCCTCATTGGTTGCTGGGTCTTTCGGAGCAACCAAAAGTTGTTTAAGAGTCTGATGTGGTTTAAAGGCGGAGGATGCACCGTATTGACTGTAAACTCGCTTGATCTTCTCCGAAACCCCTTTAACATAAGGGATCACCACCGGGAATTTCTTTTTGGTGGAAGAGTTTGAGTTATCGGAGTCAGATTGTTTTTGATCCTTTTTGGTACACGCTCTTTTAAAGCTCCAGTCCTGGTAGCCACACCGTTTCAGTGCTGTTTTGACATGCTTAATTAACTCTGTAACAGTTACATCCAAAGCTTACAAGATTGAGTCACTACTCAAGCGATTGAATAAAAGTGTACTCTGCATTACAATATTCAGGTTCCTCTACAATTTCATTTGTATTGAATTTGCCTTATTTGGAAATGAAAACGTCTCTTATCCTGAAGGTTTATTTGACCATGTACTACTTTATTTGCTTTGTTGTAGTTTTCTTCACTCAGAGTGAACCAACCACTACTTTTATAAACTAATTCGCTACAATTACGTAAGGTACTGAAGGTATGGAACTTTGAAACTGTAATTGGGAGGAAATTATTTGTTTCGTATGTTCAAAAAATATAATTAAGCATGTATCATATGATCATGATGATAATACGCAAAAATATAATAAAAACATTAAAGGAAATTTCTCTTTTATTTTGATGGATACTTTGCATTGGTGGTAAAAATAATTAATAAGCAATAGAGTATTTATAAAAAAGAAAACATGGATTGTTTGCAATGACTTTACTCACTTCATTGTCATTAACTATGTGGTGTAGTATCATGAATAGGTGGCATTTTTTCGTTTTGTATTTTGCTCATTATTATAGAAATCATTTTTATAAAAAGAGTCGAGAAGTATATAACATTTGGATAGCAATCTAAATTTGGTATTGGTATCTTGTCTCAACCCCTCAATCTTTGTCATGTAAATACTAAACTACCCATGTTATATGCTATTTTCTCTTCCCATTCTTATATTTTAAAAACAGGATGTTTGAATGTCGATAAGCAGTAAATGACACTAAGTTGCTTAGATATTTGAATACAGTTGAGAGGTACGTAGCCTTATTTAATAATATAACTAGAAACAGAATATTCAAATTCAAATAACAACACAACTAACATTGGAAACCAAATACAAATTTGAAGAGAACATACTCCATAGATACTTTGCCCTGGTAAAAGTAAGATGTGAACATGGTGAAGAAGGGTAAATAACTACAATGACCATATTTACATTGTATTTTGTTGATGATTATGAAAATCATTTGGTAAAACAGACGAGAAGCATATATCATTTGGTAAAATTGTTTTTGGTCCAAACATTTGATAACAATCTTAATTAAGCATTTTACATTGCTATACATTCACAAATAATTCACTGCATTTACTCAATAAAGTTACACTTGATTTTAGTGCGTAATTACCAAGAGTTATATTTTAAGTTAACAGTAGTAAGTTTATTTAAGTTCGGGTAATTCGAATGATTGTTATGAGCATTACTCATCATAGGTTTACCACATTTACACAAATTTGATCTGCTTTCATGCACTCATTTACATTAAGTAAATACACGATGATACTATTTAGTTTTCCCCTACGTAATTATCAAGTTATTGGACCTCACATTTTGTTATCAATTAATTAGAATGAAGAAAAAAGAAATACAATTTCACCTTTTCTTAAGAAGTGGATTTCTAAAATGGTTCCATATTTACACTTAATGGCATTTACCATGTTTACAGATCTAAGCAAATTTACCTTTGGACTTACATGAGATTCGAAAGCGGGACCTTTGGTTTAAGAATTTTTAAGGTTATAAAACTATCAAATGAATACCTTGGGGCTATATGTGTATTTTAAATCATATTTAACAAGATAAACATCTATAATTATGAGTTTGGCTTCTATCAGTGTCATTTTTGCTATAACATATACATACTGCACAATTTCTCTACTTCTTTTGATTAGAATGCAAATTATTTGGTTGTCCAAACTTAAATATATCAAGTTTGACTAATATGTGACCCGTCATATCGAAAGGTACCTTAATACCGGCATAGTAAATTACTAGATACAGGCCATTGAAGCTGAGCATAGTCAAACATCACGTCCAAGGTCGAATTTCTAATTTCATCAGAAACGTTACCTTTGAAGTGTATTCTATCTTATTAATCAGGTTTCAACATCCAAAACACAAGACAAATGTTTTAAAAACCGAGGTAAAAATCCTTTCTCCATTCACGTTTAACCAGTACAGAAACTTTAAACTTGATTTTCTCAGAACTTTTAGTTTTCGGAATCAACCCGATACCTTTTACCAATTTGGATGTAACTTTTTAATCAAACATCCAATAACCAAAGGCAAGGTGTCATTTTAAAGCTTAAAATATAATCTTTCAGATGAGACCAAAAAATCAATTTTAATTTTGCCGACCTTAAGGTACCTTTCGATATGACGGGTCACATATGAAGTGATTTGAGTTTGGTGTACATTAGAGTATCAATAAATGCAACAAGACCGCTAAATTAGGTAATAAAAACATGGTATAGAATTAAGTAAAATATTTATTTTGAATGATATTAAAAAATCGTTGAATTAATTATTTATAAATCATCATTTTTGAGTCGGAAATATTTGATGCAATAACCACTTTTTGAGTGTACATAAATATATTTATATGTGAAATTTAGCAACATTTTAGTAGTTTACCATGAAACTAGAGCTATTTACTATCCCATATCATTCTCAAGCTTTCTTAATAGCTTTTATTCAGGAAACAAGGTTGGGTAGACGAATATGACTGGATGCAAAACTGTTTTTATAACCTGACATAATGTCGTTATGGTATCAAGTATCAAACCCCTTTTCTATATGATGTTAATAGTAAAACGTACTTTATTATTGCTATTGTATCTTTTTTATTCTTATGAAATTTTGAAAACAGGGTGTTTAATGCCCACAAGCAGTTAATGACAGTGACACATATATCTTTAATTTAAAATAATTATCAATCCAAGACAGTGCTGTCAAAAGATTGTTTAATATAATTTGTCGTATCAGTAAATTGTATATACCAGATGTCATCACAAACATCATAAACCTTAATTTTAATCAAGGTAAACTCTATTTTGCACACCGTTTCTCGTAGTTAATCCTGTTTACAAAAGGTGGTAATCAGTAATAGGCACAGCACTAAATGACTCCATGTACTTTAAAGTTATCTTTTGAATTTAAATGCCACCTTCCAGTTAATATATCCATTCGAAGAAGGTGAGAGTAAGTTGGTTAGTGTAATTGTGTGAACATTACAAACTCCCCATCTGTATAACACACATTTCTTTTAACATGTTTAAACGTTTAACCAGATAAACATCAATACTTATGAGTTTGGCTTCTTTCAGGGGCATTCTGCACTAGTTAAAACTAGTCGTTTGCTACATTGTTTAGCTAGAACCAAATGTTTGAAATATAATGGTTAAGAATTAAGTAATCCATACCAGTTAATCAATCTGCACAAAGTTCCTTTTTCAATATGTAAATATTAGAATACTTTCTGTATGTTACAACAACGTATTTGCTCTTCAGTTTACGTAGAATAGTTGGAAATAGTCATAAATATCCATTACCAGAATTACTGTTATAACATTATTAAATAGTAAGTTTATTGTCATTATAGTCGCATATCAGCTATTCTCGATGGTTTTAGGGGGGGGGGGGGTATTACTTGGGACAGTTATCGTAATACCATTAGAGGAAGATCTATGTTACAACCACCCATGTTATTTTCTATCAAAATTTATAATATAGACATTAAAGACAATGTAATCGCCAGTTTTCAAATATGGGATACGAATAAGCTTAGAGTTTTGATGATTCAAGGTTGAATTTTTTTTATATACGTCTCGTCTGAGCTTGTATTAACATAATGAGTATACCAATACACACATACCAACACATTATATTGATGTTCTTCTTTGTTGACCGCAAGGTCGGCAAAAAGGTGTGTTTGCCACGTTAAGTAATTTTCTGCAAGCGTATATCATTAAGAAGTGGAACCTGACTCGGTAAGTTATAGCTTTATGGTACATGGAGTCATTTAGTGTTGTGCCTATTACTGATTACCACCCTTTCGTAAACAGGATTAATTACAAGAAACGGTGCGCAAAATAGAGTTTACCTTGATTAAAATTGTGTTTTATGCTGTTTATGATGAAATCTTGTACAATTTATTGATACGGCAATATTAAACAATCCTGTGACAACAAATTAAAGATACTTTTTAGAGTAATGTTACTCGTTTTCAAATTAGAGTAAGTAAATTGAAATGGCATTTACGGAATATCTATGTCACTGCCATTAACTGCTTGTGTGCATTGAACACCCTGTTTTCAAAACATCATAAGAAAGCAATAATAAAGTACGTTTTACTATCAACATCATATAGAAAAGGGTTTGATACTTGATACCATCACGACATAATGTCAGGTTATAAAAACAGTTTCGCATCCAGTCATATTCTTCTACCCAACCTTGTTTTCTTGTAATAAAATCTATTAAGAAAATTGATACGGGATAGTAACTAAGTAACTAGCTCTAGTCTCATGTTATACTACTAAAATGTTGCTGAATTTCACATGTAAATATATTATTCGTGTACACTCAAAAAGTGATTATTGCGTCAAGTAATTCCGACTCAAGCATGATAATTTATAAATACTTAATTCAGCAATTTTTGGATATCATTCAAAATAAGTACCAAAAACTCAAAATAAGCAAAAACAAGTTTAACATAATTTATTTGAGTAATGTTAACTACACATATTAAGTGCAAGGAAAGGGTTGAGTATTTTACTTAATTTTATACCTTGTTGTTATTACGTAATTTAGCGGTGTTGTTGCATTTATTGATACTTTAAAGTACACCAAACTCAAATCAGTTCAAATTAGTCAAACTCGATATATTTATTTAAGTTTTGACAACTAAATAATTGTCATTAATTCTAGTAAAAAGAAGAAGAGAAATTGTGCAGTATGACACTGAAAGAAGCCAAACTCATAATTATTGTTTTTTATTTGGGTAAATATGATTTAAAAATAAATGTAGGCCCAAGGTATTCATTTGGTAGTTTATAACACATATAAATTTAAGTTCTACTCTTGAGTTAATAATAAGAATGGCTCTGTGGCAACAACGGTAGGGCGTTAGATTCTCAAACCAAAGGGCCCGCCTTCGAATCTCGGGTAAGTCCAAAGGTAAATTTGCTTATATCTGTAAATGTCATTAAGTGTAAATATGGAACCATTCTAGAAATCTACTTCTCAAGAAGAGGTGAAATTGTATTTCTTTTTTCTTAATTCTAATTAATTGATAACAAACAGTGAAGTCCAACAACTTGATAATTACGTATAGGGGGAAACTAAATATCATCGTGTACTTACATAATATAAATGAGTGCATCAATGCAGGTCAATATTGTATAATGCCCATGATATATATGTGGATCGTCATATCGAAAGGTACCTTAATACCGGCATAGTACATTACGAGATACGGGCCATTGAAGCTAAGAGCTGCTAAGCATAGTCAAAAATCACGTCCAAGGTCGAATTTCTAATTTCATCAGAAATGTTATCATTAAAGTGTATTCTATCATATTAATCAGGTTAGAAATTCGACCTTGGACGTGATTTTTGACTATGCTTAGCTTCAATGGCCCGTATCTCGTAATGTACTATGCCGGTATTAAGGTACCTTTCGATCCAACATCCAAAACATAAGAAAAATGTATTAAAAACCAAGCTAAAAATCCTCTCTCCATTCAAGATTTACTAAGTACAAAATCTTTAACTCGATTTCTCAGAACTATAGTTTTCCGAATCAGCCTGATGCCTTTTACGAATTTGGGTATAACTTTGCAACCGAACATCCAAGAACCAAAATCAAGGTGTCATTTTAAAGCTTAAAATCTAAGTCACGATGACATGAAAACACACACAGGATACTCCTGATTCTATGGTATCATTGCATATCTAAATAAAGTACAAATATACTTGGCGTGTTCATTTCGTTTTAAGAATAATGCAGTCTGTTTTATTATTTATTTTAAGGGGGAGCGGGTTGGCGCAGCGGTAGTTCCCTCGCTTTGCACCAATGAGTTCCCGGGTTCGAGTCCCGCGCCCGGCGCTTTATGTGCATTTGGTTTTCAGTCCATGATCGCTTCTGCAGGTTTTTCTCCGGGTACTCTGGTCTTCCTCCTGCATTCAAAACTGAATTTTAAAAACATCTTGGAGCCCTGTAAATAATAAGCTTCCTTTAGCTCACTTGCTTCCATGTACCAAGTTGGGTTTCCTTGGCGAAAGCCTAAACAAGGTGATTCTTTTTTAATTCCGAGAGGAGTATACATGTATACTCCTCTAAAACAATTTTGTTACAATAAATACAAATACAATAAAACCGACGATTTTTTTTAAATCCGCTTTTGTGACGACATATACACCCGGCATATACAATGCCAAGTTACCTTCATGTTCCAACTTTCATTAAATTTGTACATACGGTTATGTGGTTACACGTGTTCCCGTGAAATCCAAGATGACCGCCGTTGCCATGGCAACGGGTCAAAACCTCATATGGATAAAACCACATATTTTGAAATGTGTACTTCAGATGTATACATCAAAGTTGTTTTCAAGTTAATGATTCTGAAACTTGACATATAAAAGAAACACAAAAATCACTATCTATGTACTAGAAAAAATCCTTAATTCACTTAGAAAACAATCATTATAAAATCTAGCACCATAACTTTCAATTTGAATTTGCATTATTAATTGTTTGTCATGATGGTGTATTATTGTCTTCAAAGATTAAGCACCTTATGTCATCACAGAAAGAGAGCCATATTTGAGAGGTTTGCTTGGTATTCCATTTTTCAAAATCCAAAACACCACAACTTCTTTAATATGTGAGACTCTCATCCGGTAAGGAAATACAACTTGAATCTTAAGGGCAATAGCATCTTATTTCGCAGCAGACATAATGATCTAATCAAGCAGGGAAATACTGATATTTCTGGAGGTTAAACAATTTCCTACAAATGTAGGGCGTATGAAATCAATTTGTGATTAATGATTTGAGCAATGCCTCGGCTCTGTCATTAATAAGAAATATAGAAGGTTAAGATTTAACAACATTTTAAAACCATTGAAATGTTCATCTTATATCATTACTCGAAGTTAAAAAATTGAACTGATAATATGTCAGGAATATCTGATATGGAGGCGAAAAACTCTATATTTGGGTAGTTCAGATCATTCGAGCCGTTTCGCTGAAATCACTTTTTAATGTTCATATCATGTTTATGTGTTGGAATAAAACATTTAACATGCCAGGAAAAATCTGCCCAAGAGGATTTAATGAATCAATGAAAAAAAAAACACCCATCATGAATTCTTGGTTCTTATGACAACAATAAAAACAGGTTCTTAACAGGCCCGTAGCCAGGATTTTTCTTGGGAAGGTGTAGAAACGCAAAAGTGAACCAAAATGGGACCTAACCATCCCTACACTCTAAAAAAAATTGGGTTAAAAAGGGAACATGGTTGGCAGGTTGGGTTAATGCCATATGTTGATCTCTTTGCAGCACAAACGGGACCGTTTAGGTGGATGTTGTCAATTTGGGACCGTGAGAATCAAGAAGATCAATTATGGTTTTGTTATGATTCTGTCATTATTTTAACTTATAATGGTGTGTATGCTGTCATATATGAATTCTCTTGGCGATTATATGGTAACAAAGAAGCTGAAAATAGCGAAATTGTTAACTATTATTTGTTTAAAGCAGCGTATTGGTTGTTGAAGATTCAAAGAATGAAAGTTTTCTGGTTAAAGGAGGCAGCTGTAAGTTTCGTAAGTATACAATGTTGCCTTATAGCATTAGTGGCAACTTTCGGTAGATAGTTCGAAATCGATCTAAAGTTAAAAAAAATATTTTGAATATTGGACCTTTATCTGATATTGTGTAAAAAGGGAAACATTTCCATTAAACGCGGTACCTCGAACGATTCCTAACACTTATGAATATTGTTTTAACAGGGCCCGCGGAACGGCCGGGCAGAGAGGGCTCGAGCCCCCTCACTTTTTGACCAGGATCCCTGGACCCCACGCCGATTTGCGCCACGCTCTACTAGAGAGTAAAAACCTGAGCCCCCCTCACTTTAAAAAGCGTTCCGTGAGCCCCTCACTTTAAAAGCGTTCTGCGGGCCCTGTTTAAGTATCATCCAATTGCCAACTTAAATTTGCATGGATTAAAAATTAGGTGACAAATTTGCATGGATTAACATGCGAAAATAAAAGGGGTCGTAAATTCTTTCTTACTCTTTAAATTGAAAAGGGGCGAAATGAAATTTGGACGGGATGCTTATTATATTTTACATTGGAAAACAAGATTTTGCTTTGTTGCACTGAACAAGGAGTCAGAAGTAGCGCGCACGTAACACAAGAATGTAGTTGGTGCTGCTTTCTGCTCTATTTTATAGAACAATAACTTATTTCAGTTTAGAGATATAGAAATATTTTTCAAAGTCAAAACAAAAATAAGAGAATAATATTTCTTTTTCAACAAGGTGAGGTATTTGATGTCAAATTCAATTTCCTTATAACTTTAGCAGACTATTTTTGATTTGACTCTGAACCTTTGTATGCAATGCATTATTTCAAAATATGGATCAGATATAGCAATAGCAATCCTTGGAAGAAATACCATCCCTCGTAGTTCAGGCTACCAGCTTGCACATATATTTAGGTAAACATGAATTCATGTTTTACAACGGAAGATGTCAGCCTTGTAGTGCATAATACCTGCAGCAGCAGTCAACTCTAGTGGCATATAATACACGACGCCAAGGAGTCACTACCATGGCCTGCAAACTCATCATGCAAATTCTTCTCAAAACCTAAAGTAACATATTGTTTTTCAAAATATAAATATAATTTTTGTTGTAATTTTTCTAGAATTTCGTTTCAAGAAATAATAGTTACGTCCGACAGAAATCCACATTAATTCGAAAATGTCGAATAAGCACTTTGGCGGTAGAGTACATCAATCTTCATAGGAGAAAGTAAAATTGAATCGAAATAAGTCATTAAGGGCAGTGGCGTGCCCAGGATTTTTTGAGTGCGGGGGGCACAACCATCAGTCCCCCCCCGCGAATGACCAGTGGCAGCGGGAGGTTAAACATTAAGACTTTTAAAATGCGCGCGTAGTGCGCGAAAAAAAATTGTCAATTTAGCTAAAAAATATGTTTAAATTCCTGAAATTTGCGCAAAACTTGGCAAATATTGACATAATACATTAAAATTCGCGCGAAGCGCGCAACATTTTTGCTTTTCACATTTACATTATCAACAACAAAGGGCAAGTTTTTCAATGATTTTCAAAACATTTAAAACTATTTTTCTTCTCTTTCCTTTTGATTTTTTTTCTCTACTCCCCATATCTTTTCTATCTTTTTTGTGTCAAGATCCCCGAATGGGCCTTTTCCCCCGACTGACTCGCCAAACTGGGGGGCACGTGCCCCCCCCCCGGCCCCCGAGACGCCAGTGATTAAGGGGACGACGTCAGAGAAAGTATTGACCATCATCAGTAGTGAATAGTAAAGAATAATATTTATAATTTCGGTAAAAGTGTCAATAATTGAAAATAATTGTGTACAATATTTTAACGAACGTATGCCTCAAGTATATTTTCCTTTTTGTTTGAGTGTAGATAGTGTAATTTACTTTAATTTCGTCTATGATATATTTTATATTAAATTTTCCAATTCAAAGGTTTTTTATGTATATTTATTCTCATTGTAGATTATTATTGTTAGATAACTTTTATACATTGAAATGGAATTGTTAAAATTCCTATACCGAATAGCTGCAGTTTGATACAACATAAAGCTTCTTTTGTCTTGTTTTGCTTTGTTTTTGGAGTGTTAGCCCATTGTTTTTCACCATTGTACTTACTTCTCTTTACCTCCTCTCTTAAATCCCAGAGCAACCGATAGCTGATATGTAATGTAATATAACCTATAACGAATTTAATACGATGTCTTTCTTATGCAACAAGTCAGATATAAATCCTAACTCAATAAGAAAAATCAAATATCGTTTCAATAATACTGGGTGTCTCAGAAAAAAACTTGCAATCTTTGTGTGTAAATTTCTTAGTATATGGTATGTAGATGTAAAGGTTGCATTTTTCACGAGATTATAGAGAGCTGAATCTCAAGATGCCCTTTGTTTCATTTCAAGGTAGTGTACAACAAAGTTAAGTTTTATCAAATATTCGGGTAGATTTTCATGGTTATTGGTCATAAAGCAGGGGTGTTCTGAATAAAGTACAAATGAGTCACCTAGGAAAATGTATCATATCTGTCTAATTTTTCATCAAAATTGTTCATTTTTTCATCATAGATTAAAGATAGCATGCACATAATAAATAATTTTACGGTTGCGAAGATCAAGGACAATACTCAGTAGAACTTTATTCAAAGGGAACTTACAAAATTGTGAAATTGGAACAGAAAATGTTACATCCAAATATTTGACAAAGCACAACTTCTGTCCTAGATTACCGATTGAAATGAAACAAACATTATATTGAAGCCTGTTCCATGGACAATAACATACTTAATAACTAATGTAAAGATTGACAACAGTGTAAAGCACGTGAATATGTATCACTTCTGGAGAAGTAAGAAGTATGACCTGAATCAACCAGGGCCCATATCCATGAACTATAAAAAAGAGAGTAAACAGTATGTATCAAACTGATTAGTACTCAACTTTGTGATTATTTTACACAAAATCAAGCAATGTTAGCAAACCTTATCCACTTTTTCAAAAAGCCCAGTTCAATTTAAAAAGGAATTTTGAAAATTCGTGAATGCAATCGGATTTTTACACTACTATGAAAACATTATATGACATTTTATGAAGTCGCCACAAGTCCTATATCGCTTAGCATGCCAAAGCGCGATACTCAATTTGTAAGTGATCAGTGATGTGGCACAGCGCACGACGAATGATGAAAAGTTGTTTGTTATACAGCACTAACATGAAAAAAGGTAAAATTTAATAAAATGAAGGTAAGTTTAGATTTGTTTGGTAAATTTTAATGATTTAAAAAACAAATGAAAGTGTTTTAATACCGGATTGTGCCTATATCAAAGATTTGTATACAATGGAGAAACAAGGCGATGAAAGTGATTAAAGTCCTTTTTAGACACCCTGTAGGTGATCAATTTGCATGGATTAAAATGTGATTATAAATGTGTTGTGATCTCTTTCTTACTCTTGGAACTAAAAATAGGCGAAATAAAGTTTTGAAAGGATGCTTATAGTTTACATTGGGACACAAGATTTTCCTTTGTTGGCCTAAATAAAGAATAATCATGCGTTTACAGCCACTTCGACGGTGGCGCGAGTATGTAGTTTCTGCTTTCAGCTCTATGTAGAACAATAACTTATTTCAGTTTAGAGATAGTTTCAAAGTCAAAACCAAAATAAGAGAATAATATTTTTTTTGAACAAGGTGAGATATTTGATGTCAAATTGAAATTCAATTTCCTTATAACTTTAGCAGACTATTTTTGATTTGACTCTGAACCACCTTTGTATGTAATGCATTATTTTAAAAGATGGATCAGATATAGCAATAACAATCCTTGGAAGAAATACCATCCCTCGTAGTTCAGGCTACCAGCTTGCACATATATTTAGGTAAACATGAATTCATGTTTTACGACGGAAAGATGTCAGCCTTGTAGTGCATAATACCTACAGCAGCAGTCAACTCTAGTGGCATATAATACACGACGCCAAGGAAACTCATCAAGCGAATTCTTCTCAAAACTGAAAGTAACATAATTGCTTTTCAATATACATATATAATTCATTTTGTAAATTTTCTAGAATTTCGTTTCATGAAATGATAGTTTGAAAATAGTTAAGTATACACAGACTTCAACATCTGATGAAAATCCGCATTAACTAAAAAATATCGAATAAGCACTTTTTTGGTACGTTTACAGTGTATCGATCTTTATAGGATTATTGTTAAAAGGAAAAATTGAATCGAAATGAGTCATTAAGGGGACGACATCAGAGAAATTATTTATGTCCATCATCAGTAGCGAGAAGTAAATATTTTTAATTTCGGTAATAGTGTCAATAATTTAAAATAATATGCTATAACAAACTTTCAAGTATAATATATCAACGAACCTATGCCTCAACTTTATCTTCAACGGAGCCATGTTTGTTTTTGTTTTACTTTTCTTTTCGGATAAATTGAATAAGTAGCAATATGATATGGTCGTTATTCAAAATTTGCAACTTCATGTTTTCAAACATGTACTCCTACGAGTCGCATTAAATTCAACTCTTGCAGTTTTTATCAAAAGTTACTTAAGGTCATATTGCAGTTATCGTCCACTGCACGCTACACCACAGAGTAACAGAGATGACACTGCACTAAGCTCACAACACGGCCCCGTAGCCCCATCATAGCGTAGTATGTGGACAAAAGGGAATATTCAACACTCATCAGTAAATAATCAATACATGTATTAATAACCGTTTTCACGCTAGACTAATTTCATGATGTCTTACATGAAGGATGAACAAGACGAGGACGCATTTTGAAGAATGCTGCACAACTTGCATTCAATTAGGCGTAATACACATCAAGGGCAATGTCAGGATTTATTTGAGTAGGATTATTCATAATGCGTCCTCATTTTTGTAATTGGAGCCACTGATCACGCAATCATCCAAGAAAAGTTAACCAGCGCCTATTGAGAAATTGTAATCAAATGAGCTATGAAGTATATGGGAATAAAGTGTCAGGTGCCTGGCCACACGGCGATCTTTGCATTGCTAATACAAGCCTACGTGTTTTTTCAATGTACTCTATCAGGTCTTTAAAATTATCGTATGGTAATGAGTATGGTATCACGAGAACGAGAATTTCATGATCTTGATTGATATGTGTGTTCAAAATTGATAGGTTAAAGAATGCGAGCGTGATGGGCCAATGAAAGTTGTTATTTCGAAACTCCATAGCGAATGTACTGACCGGGGTCTTGTTACAAAATGTACCTTATCAGGTTTGCCCTTTTGTCTTTTTAGTTCACAAAAAATATCACATGAAAGCTTAATAAATCATGAACAAAATGGTAAATGTTCAAAAAAAATCGGCCGGTTAGTTTTGATATAGCGATCTTGGCAAGTTATTATCCTATACCCAAAACACGGAAAGATATCTCGGGGTAATGCATCAATTAGGAACGTTGTGTGTGCATTGTATACGAAATGTTGCTAATAACTGCAATATGAGTCATATACAGTGAAGAGAATATAAGATTACGGGTATTACTTTCTACCTTTTTGGTTACTCAAGTGTATTTTATTATTAATCTTTCGTGTTGACTTACAATTAACATACTAGTATATGTTTTGAGAGAAACAGGAGACAGGTATATTTCCCTTTTTGTATGAGTTTAGATAGTGTATCTTGCTTTTATTTCGTCTATTGTATGATATTTTCTATTGAACTTTCCAATTCAAAGGTGTTTTTATTATATTTAAATTCTCTTTGTAGATTATTGTTGTTAGATAACTTTTATCTATTGAAATGGAATTGTTAAAAATCCGATACCGAATAGCTGCAATTTGATATAACATAAAGCTTCTTTTGTCTTGTTTTGCTTTATTTTTGGAGTGTTGGCCCATTGTTTTTCCATCATTGATCTTACTTCTCTTTACCCCCTCTTTTGAATCCAAGAGCAACTGATAGCTGATATGTAATGTACGATATTCCTTATTCATGCAACAAGTCAGATATAAATTCTAACTCAATAAGAAAATCAAATATCGTTTCAATAATAATGGGTGTCTCAGAAAAACCTTATATTCTTTATGTATAATTTTCATAGTATGTAGATGTAAAGGTTGAATTTTAAGATCCTTTGCTTCATTTCAAGGTAGTGTACAACACAGTTATGTTTTATCAAATATTTGGGTGGATTTTTTTGTCTGTTCCAATTTCATGATTATTGGTCATAAAGTAGGGGTAATCTGAATAAAATACAAATGAGCCACCTTGGAAAATGTAGCATATATGTCTTATTTTTCATCAAATTTGTTCTATTTTTCATTCTTTTCAGAATAGATGAAAGATAGCATGCACATAAAAATAATGTTACGGTTGAGAAGACCAAGATCAATACAAATCGTGAATTTGGAACAGAAAATTTTTTACATCCAAATATTTGACAAAGCACAGCTTCTGTTTTAGACTACCAATTGAAATGAAACAAACGTTATATTGAAGCCTTTTTCATGGACTATAAAATAGTAAATAACTAATGTAAAGAATGACAATAGTGTACAGCACGTGAACATACATCACTCCTGGAGAAGTAGGAAGTGTGACCAAGATGCATCGCTCCTGAAGATATCCATGAGACACTGCTGTTTAATAACTAACCTATTGTCAACCTATCAAAATTTTACAAGTGGACAATGAGGGTGAAAACATAGTCAGCCTTCAAAATTTTCGCTACCAAACATTTGGTCGTGACGTCAAAATGACGAGTCACTCCAAATAAAATAACTTCAACACCGAGTTGAGACCAAATAAAATTTCGCGCTAGAATTGCCATATACACTAGCGGTTTAAAGTATTTCCGCACAAACACTTTATTCAGCCATATCTCACAAGGCGTTTCTAAGGAAACTTATGCTGTTTTTGGCCAGATCTGATAGGTAATCTAGTTAGGTGTAAAATTAAGCTCCGAATGGGATCAACCCCTTCACGTACGGGTAGGGGGCAACAACACAAATGGGTCGAAAAACGTGATTTTTAGGTCAAATTTGATTTGATGAGGTTTTCAATCTGTCATATACTGTCACAAAACACTCCACATTCATCACAGCCCTATTTTTGTAAACTGGTGGGGCGTTGAAGGATCATTTTTCGTTTGCTTCCAAGCATTCTCTTGGCGTAGTCAAGCGTGACCAGGACATTTAATTGCCTGCTTGTCACTCAATTACATATACACATTCCATATGACCACCCAACTTAAGCGGTGAAGTGACCTTGACCAGGCGTTGTCAAATCAAATTTGACCTAAAAATCATGTTTTTCGATCCCATTCGGAGCTCAATTTTACACCTAACTAGATTACCTATCAGATCTGGCCAAAAACAACATAAGTTCCCAGATAGTTTCCTTATAAACGCCTTGTGAGATATTGCTGAATAAAGTGTTTGTGCAGAAATACTTTAAACAGCTAGTGCACATTGCACCAAATGTTTGTTACCGGTTCATACTTCGATGGCAAATATTTGGTGACTTTAACGACCAAATGTTTGGTAGCGAAAATTTTGTTTGGAGGCAGACTATGTTTTCAGTCTAAGTTAAAGTAGGTTTTCCCTATCGAACTTCCAGTCATATGACTATGATAAAGTTTATTTGCGCGACAATTGGCATTGCTATTGGTGGAATTCAACCAAAGTACTAAAGCTACTGGAAAAAGTTTGGAAACTATTGGCACCATTTTGAATTTTAAACATATGTTTGCTTTAACTTTCAAAGCAATTTCTAATAAATGCGTTTAATACTAATTGAACTTTTTTTGCAACAAAAAAAAAAGGATTTAGGCGGCCATTTTAAAAGTTTAAAAAGGTACTTGATATGCACGCCATGTTGAATTTCAAACATGTTAAAGTAATGCTAGCTATGAGATCCTACTAACAGGGTGCCCCCAATCATCCATTTTATCATCATCATCATGTCATATCAAGTTTATTTCAATATCATAAAATAACATAGACATAGACATCAAAACATTATCAACATAATAAAAAACAAAACAAACTGATATTGAGGAGATAACAAAAGGCCACCAAAGGCCTGAAAGGGTTATCCCCCAAAAAACGCTAA
>JXSR01S074227.1:32531-46695 GCA_000969725.1 Ophiothrix spiculata | reverse complement strand
ATTTTCCGAGGCAAATGCTTAATGAACCTTTTAAATACTTTTTTTTGCAAACGCTCTCATAGCTTCTCACCGAATGACCCTCTTTTCAGAAAATAAATGTTCTCACTATACATGACCATTCACCTCTTTTTCAAAATTCTTTTTTTAAATGGAAGCTATTGAATTGGTCTTTTTATATCCGTGAAAAATATTATGCTAGCATTTATAGATTTTGTGTAAAAAAATCACAAAGTTCAGTACTAATCATTTTGATACACACTAGTGAGATAGGCAATTCATTCTCAGTGAGTTGCAGACTTGAGTTAGGAAATTTTTATTTTGACATGTTCAAGCACATATGATTTTTTTTTTAAATTTACTTAATACAGCCGTCCCTTAATCTAAAGAGCTGATTTATTCAAAAATCTCAATTTTGCCAACATGTTAGATGGAAAATATTTTTTAGGGTGATGTTATGATAGTAGGCTCGCAAAATTCATGGGATAAAAGTTAAGCTATTTCAAAAAATATAAATCAAGGTTTAACAAAGTACACATTTCTAGATAGGAAATGAGCCAAAGAATCCAAATATGGTATTGGATTTTTACCTAAAAGTTCCATTTTTATGAAAATCACTAAAAACCGGTATTGTCAATAGAAAGAAAAGATGTTGAAAAAAAGAAATGTGTAAAAATCTCAATTTTGACTATTTACGATTTTGCGAGGCTCCAACCTCCCTTAACGGGAGGATATTATAAGTTATTGGGCGAAGCCAACGGAGGTATGTTATGGGAAATACTCGTGCGCAAAGTGTCATATCCAGGCGAAGCGCAGGATATGATACTGAGCGCACGAGTATTTCCCATAACATGCCGACGCTGAACCAAATAACAATTTATCATATTACTAAGTCAATCTTATTCATCAAACTATTTATTTATTTGTTTTTTCAACTTTTTTAGCTTTATTTCACAAAAATTAACAAAAACGAACCACTTTTGGTGAACGTTTCACTCAACCGTAGTACTGCGCATCCCTACAAATTTAAAATGCAACGTTCCGACGCGCTCAGTGACATGATATAAATGCGTCTGACGCGCTCAGGGTATGATACGAAATATATCCGGGCAGCGGCTTTTCCAAATATGGTCATAAATTCTATATTGTGGTGTAAATGGTGTCCATTTTGGCAGCCAACTAGATTTCTGAGAGATGCAAGAAACCGAAGTCTTCGATTTGTATATAAAACAATTCCTTGACCCAGAAAATATATTTTAAAAATCCAAAATCAGCATCATATGCTATAGAAATGGAGATATATGTAATTACTATGTCATTAGGGTCATATGTTGGCCATCTTGGATACCAAAAATTCCACAAAGGGGATAAATGGAGATTTTAAATGTTATTCTGTGAGGTGTTCTGCTTCAGCTTTATACCAATTTTTTCCATGTTAAAACCTTCAACGACCACACTAGTTGATTTACAAAAATCATGCCGTCATGTAGAAATCATGGGAAGAAACTTTTGATGCGAAGTTAAGTTTGCATTTCTGGCTAGTTCATATTTGTCACATTTTGTTGATTATTAGTATATGATATTTAAGCAAAATAGAACAAACCTGTAAAAACAACAACACAAAAGAATGAACCCAAATATATCATTTGTAAAATTTAATATAAATTTTACAGCATACATCATGGATAAGATAGACATGAATTTGAGCTATGAGATTCAACACACATAAGACATTAAACCTGAGCCAGTACGTACATAACAGATCTAGAGCTTGAGATAAAGTAAAATTCCCACAAAGTAATACCTAAAACCCCAACTGGATAACGTTTGAATTAGTGTCATCATTAGGTCTAAAAACATTAGAAAAAAGGGAAGAAAAAGGGAAGCTCGCATGTGCTAAGAATCTGAGATGCCACTGATTTCAGCGGAAAAAACCTGAAAAAGCCATCAATTCTTGAAAGATACTCCAAAAAGGGCCGAAAATATATGCAAATATGTAAATTAGGGATCATAAAAAAAACTGAAATCATGGTTTGAGCTTCTAAAAAACCTGATTTCAGGTTAAAACCTGAAAAGTGGCATCTCTGAGAATTAACCCTCTTTTTCATACAAAGCCATCTCCTAAAGGTTAATCTTCACTTGCATTTGAGTGAACATGAACAACTGGTAAAGGTAATGACCTCTCCAGACAGAGAAACCATCAAAAATCTGGAGTAGGCCCATATTTCACTGGATACCATGATTGGCCTAGTTTTTTTTAACCTGATATGAAAAACTTTGAACTTGTTTTGCTAAATATTGATAAGGGACTCGTATACCCTCTACTATCAAGATCACATTCAAAGAGGGGCAGTATCAATCCCCCCCCCCTTTGAGAAGGGGAAACTTGCTAGAAGAGTCTTAGGAAGGTTAATGTTAAAGAGTAATTTGATTTTGAAGTCTGCATGTTATCATTGGTATTCCAGGCTCTAGATCTGTGTTCAATCATAAATTCAGCATATTCACAATCCATATACAGCATTTCATTTTTCCATATTTAGAGCATTTTCAACAAAACTTTTGCTTCTTGATACACAAATATAGCTAAATAAATTATACATATTGTAACTTTGAAGTAATATTTAATATACAGATTTATATACACTATACAATTTCCAATTTTATACAGTAAGTATTAATTCTACAGAATACTTCTTGTTTTCATCACTTGATTATTTGTTACAATTTATCTGATGATAACTGCAATATTATCTTACAGATCCAAGGACACGATTGGATCAAAATTCTTTTAATTGTTTGCACTTATAACCCCCATTATTATCCTTTTAATAGGTAAACAACATTTTTGGACAGTTGATATCTCAAAATGCATAGCTGCAGCCTACATTCATTTTGACCAAAGGAAATAGTTGATTTCAAAACTATTTGAGATCACCTCGGGAAAATAATTTAAACCATGCCCCTCAAAGCAGTCAATATTTGTATACTATTTCCAGACTAAAAATGCAGTCAATATTTGTTTTATAGGCTACCAGTTTGTTTTGAGCGGGCAATAGCAAAAACTATTGAATAGCTAAAACCATGCCAATCAGTATGCAATATAAAAATATATACTGACTTGATGATCTCTGGTTAAAACTATGTACCTGAAGTGACTAAAATTTGGCTATTTTACTATTTATAGCTAAATTCAAGTCACCTAAGGCCAACGGTTTTAATTCAGTTATTCAATTTTACTAACCAATGGCCTAATTTTGAAATTAATTATTTATAAAATGCCCTAACAAAATGCTAACCATGAATGCAAGCAATAGGTTAATGTGCGAATCGGTTTACACATGTAAGTTTGATGCAAGTGTATGTCCGTGAAAGTTGTTTCGCGTACAAGGTAAACGACGCGACTATAAATAGCTTTCAAAACCTGTATATATTCTTTCAAAACCTGTAAATAGTGTTTCAAACCCCGTAAAAAGCTTTTTCAAAAGAACTATTTACAGGGTTCTCTCAAGGTGGTTGAAACTATTTTAATGTCATGCATGGGGTTTCAACATGCTTAAATTTATATACAGTATATAATCAGGGGTGTGAGTGTCAGGTGATAAAAAGAGCTGAAAAAAGCTGAAAATGGTGACAAAATGTCAAAAACAGGCTGAAAATGAAAGAAAAAGTTGAAATTATGACTCTTTTGAAGCCATCAAATAAGCTGAAATCAGCTAAAAAGCTGAACTCTCACACCCCTGTATAATAAAGAATACTCATTATAGGGAAAACAAAAAATTTATTGGACAATTTAAACAAAAATCCATGGCAGAAGTTGCAATTACAAACAATGGGCCCTGTACTATGGATTTTTGTTTATAATAATGGTTAGGGTTGGAAGGGATGGACAACAACAGTATAGAAGGTCAATGTTAAAATCACCCATCAGATATAACAATAAACAAAAATACATTGTGGATTTGCATTTACAAGTAATGGGCCCTGTAATATGGATTTTTGTTTATGTTGTCCAATAAATTATTGACCCAACTATTATTGAAATCATTAAATTTCCTACAAATCAAATCTGCAGGGTGTGTACGATGAGAGCGTGTGCGACAACGCATCGATAATGAAAATGCACAGCGCGTATCTGATTGGTAGCTTCACTCGGTGATCGCGTGAAAAGAAAAGTCTTTCGTACTGCGTGAGGTGAGATGCTTGTTTACTCTACGCATTTGTTGCGTTCAAAATTTTATGATTTGTAGGAAATTTAATGACTTCAATAATAGTGCATGTATTATCAAGCGATGTCTGTCATGTCAAAACCAGTGTCTCCTTTCTTATTTGTTTTGATTTTGCTAAACTGGCTTTTATAAGTTTACATTCCTATCTGGATGAATTTGTATATGCTTCAGCCAAATAACTTATAAAACATATCTGGGATGTGATTAATTCAAGTAAATTGCATAAAGTTTCCATTTTCATACAGGATTATTAATTCATGATTACAATGTGATATTGAAAAAGGCAGTGTCTATACGCACGACCGCCGTGCACTTACTTTTGTTAAGTCTATACGCACGACCGTTCTTCCCTGTGTCTATATTATCATTCAAACCATAAGTAACATAGCAAAAACATGTCATAAAATCATAGAGCTATTATTAATACCTCCATGATAAAATAAATAAATAACTATTTTTTGTAAAGTCTATACGCAGGGCCACCGTCGGCAAAATCACAAGCGGCTAGGGGACGACCTAAATATTGAGATCGATTATCGCCTTATATTCTTGCCAGGGTAACTGCATGTTATAGTTTTGCTATCATGACTATAATAGTTAGCTTTTATAAACGGTATAATTTATAATAATAATATATTGAAATTTTACTTGTCTTCACGTGAGTTTTTCATGTTGTTTCGTTACTGAACAAATGTAGTCCCTACTTACACATTTATATATCTTCATCTTATTTATTTATTTATTTATTTATTTATTTATTTTATGATATGTTTTTCCTGTGTTACTTGTATTTTGAAATATATTCAAAAAAATGGAAATAGACACAGGGAAGAACGGTCCTGCGTATAGACTTTACAAAATTAAGTGCACGACGGTCGTGCGTATAGCCATGGCCATTGAAAAAACAACATGAAGCAAGGTTTCATTTTACCTAGTCTAAAGATCATACTTACAGTGAGATATTGATGTTTTTTTCTATCTACTATAAGATCCTACCAACAGGATACCCCCTATTACCCATGACTTTTGATTTTTTTGACTGTTATCAACTCTTGACCACTATTAAGTATCAAGTTTTAAAGATGATTTCCCGAGAAGATTGTCAAACAACACTACAAAAACTGGTGACTGATGTCAACCCATAACTTTTGGAAAAGTGTTCGCTACCTGAGCAACTAAAAATAAAATCCACATAAAAGTATACATTTTTAGAAGTGTAGTTACATACTGAACACTCTGCTGATGTTGATTTTGGCAATTAGGTCAAATATGTATGCACCAAAAACTTCTGAAGACCCCAACTAAAATTTGCTTCTTTTGTAAAAATTGGAGCTAAGTTACTTTTTAAGAATTCAGGAAATAATGTTCAGGATCAGTTTTCTCTGACTTTTGCCTTTTTTAAACTTTTTTGTTTTAAAAAAAGAAAAGGAAAAAAAAGTGGCTATTTTGACATATTTTTGACAGTATTTATACAATAGGATGACAATCAAAAAATTTAGAAAACCAGCCCAGGACTTCTAAAATATTTCTAGAATCTAGAATGTTTCTAGATTGTAAAAAGTACAATAGTTCAAAGGTTTTATTTGAGCAAATTTTAGGCTTTCCAGAAATTGTTGGTATGAAAAATACATGTTATTATGGCCCAAAGGACAAAGTTATACATCTGTACAAAAACTAACATCACCATTGATCACATAATATCAACACGTATGTCCAGCCACAGAACACGCTAAGATCTTTGCTAGTTGCGCCAAAGGACCCTGTTGATAAGTTTGATCAATGCTGTGTGATATATCATCAATTATCTTGTGCCACCTGCCCCGTATCTTATGTAGGAGAAAGTGCACGCGCCTTGCGCACCTGAACTGATGAACATTCTTCAAGACCAGAATCTCCTGTGGCTATGCATACCGCAGAATTCCATCACCAAATTGACACCAAAGGAGTCAAGACTCTTGATAAAGAGGATAATTGGTTTTGGCATGGCATGAAAAGGGCGATACAAATAAGGAAAACCAAGAGTGACTTAAACCAGGACAAGGGACGACACCATCTGCCATCAGTTTACGATTAACTCCAGTTCAGTAACACCAGTTGGCATCGATGACCGGTGAATGTCGACAACCAAGCTCAGATCATCTCCCATAGCAATATTACTAATACCAACTATTAAGCATATTAGTTTACATGAAACAAAATGGAATTTTAAAATACATGGGCTAATGACATCCATTGATCCAAAATAACACATTAGACCTGAAAGTTTCAGGTAACCATGCAAACAATGTATTCAACCAAGACGAAACTCTTCAAACATTTCTACACACCAGGGGAATTCCTAAGTTTTGTAACTGTTTTTTGCTAAATAATACCCTTAAAAACTATGTGTAAAATTAAATTAAAGTGTACAATATGACACCACTACAAAAACACTTAACCCCATCCAAAGCATTTAAAAACGATAGTAGTCCAAATATGTCATCCAAAAAGTTTCCCTTCAGGGATTCAAACTTGACTGCTACCATCGCAACCAAGTGTCCAGTGATGGTAACTCATGAAGTATAGCCTGCCACAGCAACACTTCCATGCTTAAATATTTCATATATCCTCATTTATGACATATTAGGACTAATTTCTTGCTTTTTGCTTTTGACAGAGAAAGTTAAGGTTATTACTCCATATTGTTTAATTTCAAAAATTAACAATAAAATACAACAGAAATGTCTATAGAATATTCACATGATTAAAGGTACATTCAATTCAATCATCTACACTAAGAGATGTGGCGCTAAAATACAAAGGGTTTTACTTGACCAATGACTATACACTTCAAGTTGCCAGGTCAGCTCTACAATTTTAACAATCATGTTTTTAACTATCTTTGCTTTTGTACAATACTTTTTTTGTTTTTCAGATTTCAGCAATCACACACACATTATCAAATCTCATACAAAAACAATCTAACAGTGAAGCAATAATATTATGAGAAGAACCAAGTACAGAACCATTTACTGCAATAACAATAATTCTGTAATGTGAATATTGTTCACTCATTTGAGTATTTGACTGAACAAATACCCAAAAGAGTGAACAAATGTCAAGGTAACAAATAACCCGATGAGTATTTTGATGAAAAAATGGATTTATTGTACCAGTCAAAAGCCTGATATACATTTGTAAGTAATATTGATACTGGAGGAACACTTTGCTGGACTGTTGCCTCTGGGATGTAAATTATTGGTAATTTCATCATAAGCTGGATATTTCAAAGCCTTAACCTCAAGTTAAGTCTATTTCTGCAAGACATTATTTTGTTTATTTTCATATGTAAAGGGCCTCGGGCCTTAAATACTAATAAATGCACGCAGGCACCATATCAGTGCCTGGAAAAAAATATAAAAAATATTTCTGCACTATACATTTCTCAAAGTTGTTTTTCATTTCAAATTGTGCCGTGTACGCCACTCTTAACGCGCACGCCAACAGCGTGAGCGTAAACGATCGAAATCAACAAATCACGCTCTGCCCATACATGTACGTGCGTAAATAAGTGCTTCAGTACGCAGAAGGGTTTAACAACAAGCGTCGGAAAGAAAACCCCCGCGAACGAGGAAAAACAACTCTGAGATAAACTATATATGTACAATGTATACCTACAAACTCAACTTTATCACCTTCCACCTCCGTCGACGCTGCTTCCATTCTCATCATTAATCTTATTCTCATCAGCAATCTGTCCTAGAATTGCAATCTTGGATGGCTCATCATTACTTGAAGTCGGTGAAGATGCTTGCATGTTCTCGTCTCCCGGAATATTGATATTTCTTGAATTCAAGTCCGTGGATGGGGTTTCATTATTGTTGTGAATGCCAGGAGTGTCACTGGAACTAGAGTTTTTATTGTCATCCTCGTCAAATTCCTCTTTTTGTTTATCAGCTTTTTCCTCACTCTCTGCTATCCCGCTTCTTTCTACTGTAATGACCCTATGTCTACTGTGGGTTCTTGTGCTGATATTCAGAAGCTCCCGTAGTCCAGTGTTCTCCACTCGTAGCCTAGCGAGTGCCTCCTCTAATTGGAAAGCAGTCTCTTCATCAAGTTCGATGGCTTGCTGCATCACCGCCGCCATCTCTACTATCTTGTCTGTGGCTTCCCGGGTTTCTTTTCCCTGTAAAGAAAGATGTTTAAACTATAAGTGCATGTACTGTATGTACATGTATGTCTAAGAAAGATGTTATGAAATTTTCAAAACTAATTGATATAAGAATGCAACAAAAATTTGTGATATCTTTACTTGCTTTATTGCAAATAAACGGGAGCATTTTAAAACACATCAAGCAGCTGATTGCTCAGAATCATGTTTCTAGCCGGTCGCTATGGATGACAAAAACTTTCCCAAGTTTAATTTATAGTCATTAAATGTTGCAGGATCTCAATTTAACAGCATTAAATTGGTCACATCCACTACATGACATATACTAAAACCATGAATTGTGATGAGGGGTCCACTACTTAAGGCATTGGAGCACAATTAGGCTACAACTTGGCCAGCCTTGGTTTTCCAAGATGGCGACCGTAAGCTTAATCGTGCACTTCAAATAATTTCAAAACATGTAAATTGTAATGAATACTTTACAATAATCTTAAGGTTAAGAATCAAGCCTATGGTCGCCATTTTGGAAAATCAAGACTGTGGCCAGGTTGCGGCTGGTCGCACAAAATTATGGCTAATTGTGCCCAAACGCCCAAGTCACCATTTATGATCCTCTCCTCTTGATGACGTCATCTAAAGACCAAAGTCACACCGGAAGTAAAAAGAGGGAACAAAGACGAGGAAGAAGGATCACAATGATGAAATCTGTTGACCATGACGGACGAAACTGTCAGAAGGTTAGTGTTAGTTTTACCACTGGTTCTGTTGAATGAAAATTCCAACTCCAATTTATATCAACGAACCTGATGAATCTGTTTACGAAGTGTGCACCTTTATGCCCAACATACCTTTTGATCATGTACAGTGAGGCTCTCCCTGTCGACATTATTCGCTGACACAAGCTTGCACACCTGTCAAAAAGACAACATATAGATTGAACAATTACTCAAATTTGCAGTGATTTCCAGTGTAATGTTGTTTTGTTCAAGACAGTGAAAAATTGGATCTGTGTCCGATGCTGATATGTGTTGACCAAGGGCTTAGCCAGCCAGCCACGCAAGGAGTGTTTTGCACAACCAGATTTGTAAATGCGCACCCAGTTTTTGCCATATTTTCCTATAATTTGTGCACAAATCCATAAATTTACACAACCAAAATTTTGAATTTACACACCCAAACCTTCAAATCCTGCCTAAGACTTTGGTGTTGACCTTTAAAGCAGGATTTTTATTATTTGTATCATTCTTTGAACTACAATAAAACATTCTGATAAACAACATGAATGAGCAGCGCACATCGTGGTCACACGTAAAAGGTAAAACAAAAAACAGCTCTCTTGCAATCCAGATCCAATGTATAACTATGGCAAGTCATCAAATTTGGTCTGCCTCGGCAGCAATTTCATGCTCATCCCTCGTCTATGACAAATTTCTTGTGTTTACTTAGCTCGGATTTTATTGGATAGAGGCGGATGAGGTTAAGATAGAGATTATGCTTTGAATGCAATATCTTATTGATTTTGGCCTTTCTACAAGATTTTGCAAATGTTCAGGTTTTTAAATCTGCTTACAAATGCTGTATGTTATAATAATAAGGAAAATGATATAGGGCCTACTAGTGGGACCTTAATAGTTTAAATTCAACAACTGTTAAAAAATGCAATACCTGTTCTCTATAGCTACTCATAATTAGATCCAGTGCAGACTGATGCTCCTCAAGTGCAACACGTAACTCTCGGTTCTCTCGTTGTAATTCTCGGATCTGTCTGTTCTCCTGCTGGATACCTAGAATTAAATTGGATCGTGGACGGTGTCTGGCAACGTTGTTCATTTCTTCAATTTCCTCTTGGTACTGTAAGTTTAAATTGAAAAGATATATAAAGAAAGGCTGACTTGATGAAAGACTCTCCCTTTGGTGACAACTTCAAGTTTCCATTGAACAGCATCAGTTCCTGATCAACACCAAATTGGCGGGCCTCTTCACATCGTGAATTGATACAGATAAGCGCGTGCGTAGATGGACACAGCACAACTGCAGGAGACACAGCGCGCGTTGCACGTGTGACTCGAGCATCATTATCTACAGCGCGCGTGTAATTGGTATTATGTTTACTTGCAGCTGAAGAAAAGCCTAATAATTCCCGCCTATTTGGTGTTGATCAAAGTATAGTACAGGTAATCCTGGTAACCATGACTTTCAATGTCAAGTTACGGAAACGGCTGTGCAATAAAACTTAAGCCTTCTCAAGCATGTTTGAGTCATTACTAATACAGCTAAAATTTGAAGCTCTTTTTCCTATAATCTTATGACGATTTGTAAACAATTTGAATCAAAATGAGTGATTTGGGGACCTAAATTACCTTGTATGCTGTAACCATGGATTTTAAAATTTACAGTTGTTTCCTTTGTTTACCATACATCATAATTTTGGGTGATAATTTTTTTTTTTTTCAGCTTTGGTTTAAATTAGTTGTATAAAGAACTACACTATCTGAAGATGTGGTCTACATTGAGGGGGATTTATTTTAAGGCTTTTGATTTTCATGTTGAAATTTGACAGGTTTACACATCAATATAACTCCACACCATTCTTTTGAGTTCTTTTTGGATACGGCCAAAATTCAATAAGTGGAACTATAACAGTACAGGTGATTGGTTAAACGTCCAAAGACATTTTTCACCCAATAAACATTCACTCACACTTTTATACCATATCAAATCCTGAAAACACTACGCTTTGACTTGAGATTTAAAGGATACGACATGAAAGAAAAATTGCTTTCATCCAGTTATATAATGTTACTGGATAGTAGGAGACATTTGCTCTCCATTTTTAGCAAATATGTGAATATCTGAAGGTGGGTGATGGATGTAAAGCCTTAACCCTTGTTCTCCGAAGGGGGGGGGGGGGTTCCCAGTACAGTTTTTCCCCTGCTTCATAAAAACGCAAAAGCGACAGGCCCCAGGCATTTGGGTAATCTCTTTTACATCCTTTGCGGTCATTTTGATGAAAAAGCTAGGGGAATAACACCTAAGGTGGGGTTAGGGTAGGCCGTAAAAAATGGGGTGTAGGGGGTGGGGGTTGGTGAAATCCCGGATATTTTAAAGTCGCCATTTTGAAAAATTTATGCATGCTATAAGACTCAAACTTACAGGACATGTTAGAATCATCATTTCCCTTCTTAATTAGCAAAAAACCAGACGAAAATCCGTTATTTAGAACTTTGATAGCAAAATTTTGATTTTGGTGGCCATTTTTGCCAAAATGCAATTTTGCCTGATTTTCTAATATGAAAGAACTTTATGACGTCATAATTATGTAACGCCTTGGCCGATTTTGATCATTTGGGTATCGTTGGATAGGGGAGGGTCCTTCCTATTAATAGCAAAACCAAGTTCATAGGGGGTTCCGTTTCAAAATATTAGTGGGGGTTGCAACCCCCCCCCCCCCACCCTTAAAACCTTTTAAAATGTCATATACCGCCAGGGACCATTCCCTTTTACCACAGCCCTATTTATGTAAACTGGGGGCCGTTGAAGGATCATTTTTCGTTTGCTTTAAAGCATTCTCTTGGGGCAGTCAAGCGTGACCAGGACATTAAATCGCCTGCTTGTCACTCTGTTACATATACACATTCCATATGACCACTCAACTTGAGCGGTGAAGTGACCTTGACCAAGGCGTTGTCAAATCAAATTTGACCTAAAAATCACGTTTTTCGACCTATTTCTGTTGTTGCCCCTACCCCTACGTGAGAGGGTTGATCCCATTCGGAGCTCAATTTTACACTTAACTAGATTACCTATCAGATCTGACCAAAAGCAACATAGGCTTCCAGATAGTTTCCTTGTAAATGCCTTGTGAGATATGGCTGAATAAAGTGTTTCTGCAGAAATACTTTAGACCGCGAGTGTAAATGTCTATAACTCAATACACATTTCGTATCATAAGTCGGGCGATTCAAAATAAAGTGTCCGCCAAAAACAAAAGTGTCCAGCCAAGTGCCAGTATTACCTGCTTCATTGCCTCCACCTTCTTGTTGAGTGAGGAGGACTGTTCAATGAGACCCTCAGCCGCATTATCATGGTCCCGTAGTCGCTCCACCAGCTTCTTGGCGTCTGTCAATACTTGTTCTATGGTGAGGCTCATGCTGGCCCCGTGAGCAGATCTTTGTGGATGAATCACAATATCTGCAAAAAAAATAGAATGAACACAGAAATGATTGGACTTGGAAGTCTTGGGCAAATTATACCGTACTGACTGAGTAATGTCCCACCTTTTTTGAACATGAACTTGGATCAAAGTTAAGGGCTGGGACTTTATGCGAGGACGCATTCACATGAGAGAGACTTGAAACTCACAAAGGAGTAGCTGCCGTATGTAGTATTTTCAATAATGACTCTTGACTGTTTCATGTGATATACAATTACTGCTAGGGGTGTGTGTTAATTTTCAAATTTTGACATTTTAATGCGGGGCCCCCTTCAAAATATGGTATCACCAATACAAATCAAGAATATGAAAGAAATTTTGAGAAAAAAGTTGCATAAACCCCGTCACAACGATTTGAAATCCCAATATATCTATAATTGACCTTATTTAACAGATCATAAAGCTGAGGTTACGCCAATTATTAGCACAGCACATCAGAGCACAATGTACTCAACATGTACTTAATGTCGTATATACTTGAACACACAACGATAGAAACCAAAAAATGTTGTATACAGGACGTAAATCGCTTTGATTAGAAAAACTATTGTTTTCAACCTTTTTAGCTGGTTATCAATGTTATCTACAGACTATTACCGAACTAATGGACTGATCTAATCCCGAATTAAAATACCAGAAAAGGCAAAATAATATAGTGGATTGTCGTACAATTTTTACTAGGCATCTGTGGTGTTTTGGGCATTGTGCAAAACGCCAGTCAAACGCCTCTAAAAATCAACATTTTCAGCTTATTTGATCATGTTAATTTACAATTTTTTCAGTCAATAATTTCCTTCATAGTTTCAACATGATTATTTGACTAAGTTTATAAAGCACTGACTGAAAGTTTTCCTAATCTTGTAAAAATAAATTAATCATTATTTTTTCTATGGGTTTGCATTGTACATTTAGAGTACGGTAATGATGACATCATAAAAGGGGCGCGGCAGAGGTGTAACCAATCACAGGGCTAACAGTCATTATAATTAGATCAATATCTATGGGGTAATTGAGACTGTTTTGTTGCTATTGGAACAACACACTTCAAATGGTTGTGCCCTGTACACACCCTTTGAAAATTTGCTGACGAGGTTTCCGAATTCGACAGGTTTTAAGTAGCAGACGACGCTTTGCATGTACAAACATACCCTGTTACCTCGATCATAAGAACATGTTACCTTGATCATAAGAACACATTCAAATCCAGATATGGCAAACAATTACTGCTGCGGAAACACAAAATACGAAAGTATTTGCTGATCTGATGAATAAAATTTAACAAGTTAACAGGAAGACCATTGTAATTTTCCACCACACCAGGATTTGAAGTGGGGCTGAGGGGGTTCTTATGATCAAGATTATAGGGTACATAAATTAATATTTTACATAAAATCAATTTTAAACTATCCAATATCATTTTTGTAAAAGTATTGAATGACAAATCATTTAGCATGTTTAAAGGCATAATTGTAATTTTGTTAGCAGTGGGCTATAAATGGGTGATTTTTCAGTGTGCCTTGTCAACAGTTTTTTTGGATTGCACTTGACCTATCTCAACTTGAAACGACAAAATTTTTG
>JXSR01S074226.1:79029-92383 GCA_000969725.1 Ophiothrix spiculata | reverse complement strand
TGAAGTTAGATTGACATCGATTTCTTGCTGTATAATACACCTTTCTGATTTCTTGCTTCAGCGCCATAGAATTCAATTGCGCTGAATAACGCTGAGAAAATCAAGTGTAAAGTTTCTGTACTTGTACAACTTTAATTGAGAAAGGATTTTTATCTCGGTTTTTAAAACATTGTCTTATGTTATGGATGTTAAAACCCGATTAATATGATAGAATACACTTTAAAGGTAACGTTTCTGATGAAATTAGAAATTCGACCTTGGTAGTGATTTTTGATTATGCTCATCTTCAATGGCCCCTATCTCGTAATTTACTATGCCGACCTTTAAGGTACCTTTCGATATGATGGGTCACATATATCATTCGGTCAAATTTAGACTGATCCATTTCATTCGGCTATGCCTCATGAAATAGAAAAGTCCAAATTTGACCTCATGATATATTTTGTACTATTGCACTCCCAGGCATTCAATATTTGTATCATAATCATCAATGTGTTAATTTTTAAAAGAGTATATACCGGTAGCATTGAGAATATGGTAACAGTATTCAGGACATCATCCGTACTTCAAAACTAATCAAAATGACCATTCGATATTTATGAATAAATGATATTTCATGGACAAAAATACCCTTCAAACATTAATTCCCCAATATTAGGGAATAAATAAATGATATTTCATAGACAAAATGACCTTTAAACATAATTCCCCAAACATGCCATCTCCTCAATCACATGACCAATCCACAAGCTCTCTGGATAAACGTTCTCCTTCCGGAATAATGAATTACAGAGGAAACGTGCCAGAGCTGCCGATGTTTGCTAATTCAGGTCTGTGAATAGTTCCTAAGGGAGATTTAAGTCCGTCTCATTTTATCCTCATCTATTTGCACACTTATTGAAAAGCCATGCTTTATTTGAATTTGTCATTTTAACTGCTGATAGAGTGGTATATGTCAAGATCAAATAATAGAAGAGTATTGTTTCTAAAACATATTCTATACTAAAACTGACGAAAATGATCAGGAAATATTCCCTTATATTTTATGTAGCTTTAATTTCAATTTCTAAACATGTATGGATGAAAATTCAGGTAAGAGCTATAGGAAAAGCAATTGCTTACTTTTATGAATTTGGTCAAACGTTTTAGATTCTGCTTTTGATTTATTCAATTTAGTCTTTATTTACAAAACAGAAATAACTTTATTCCAGGAATAACTTTTTTGTTTCTTCCATTGGTAACATCATTTGGTATCAACAAACATAAAATATAATTATAATATGGACTAATTATTCCAAGCTTTATAAAATCCATCTTAGTTCAGGACTGTGGACTATCTCTATTCCAAAAATGACAAATTGAGGAATAATCTTATTCCTAGAAACACATACAATTATGAATATGGGACATGGAGATTAAAATGATTTGTCACCTACTTTTGTTTTCAAACACATCAAACATGAAATCAAAAGTGAAGTTGTAAATTTGTGTAAAATCCAAAACAATATGAGACACTTTTCAAACATTACCACTGGCAGAGCTTGAATCGGTAAAAGAGTGCTATCTATAATGGAGCCTTATCAAGTCATCATGTGAAAGCAAGAAAAGGTATTTTTTACTATGCTCTATAATTCTTGAAGTATGCAGTAAGTAGCTAATTAACGCACATAAACCAGTATGACCCTACGAGGAAATAAATTAGTCTGCATTTTCCAAACCATATTTGTGATGACTCACACCGAAAGGGGGGACTTTGGTTTTGACATCAAAATTGAGTTTTTGGCATCATGAGAAAGCTTAGAGTTTCACAAGTAATTTGTTACCTCAAACATTTCGATACAACAATCCGTTCCGAATATGGCTATTTTAGTAAGAGCATGTTGATGGAGAAAACAGGCTTTAAAGTTTGGGTTTGTGATAGCATCAAATTTATTGATTACTATTCAATTATTCACAAAATCTCCTTAGCAACAGGTACTTAGGAGCACTCAATCGTCATCAAATTTGACATGGACATTGTCAAGATACATATCTTTAATTCAGTTACAAATATATGGCAAATTAGGCACATTTTTAATTTATATGGATGTTTTTTCTTCCGATCACAAAATTGCGAAAACAAGATTGACATGGTTTTAGAAAATTGTCAAAAAATCATGTTTTTTCGCAATTTTATATAAAACGGCTTAGTAGGAAGATTCATAATATCACAAAATCTCAAATTCACCCCAGACGAACATTTTACCACTTCTCAACTTCAAAGCCTGATATCTCAGTTTGCAGATCGTAGCAAAGTCCCCCTTTTCGGTGTGAGTCATCACATTTATACAGTCCATTCACTAAGAATGAGAATAGAAGATATTATTCATTGTTTTGCCTGTCATCTATCTGTGGGAGCACCCATTACTCAAAATAATGTACACCCATCCATTATGAGACAAAAGGCCATTATGAAAAAATAATGAACACCCATCCATTATGAGACAACAGATTACAAGCAGAACAAAAAATATTGTCTTTTATTCTCTATTCCTTTTCCAATATAAAAAAAATCTTGTGAAAATTAATCAATCACTATAATTCCAAACAGATAATTAACTGAGATTGTTTTAGCATCTTAAAACAGGTTCTATATAGGCAGAAAAGTAGGGAAATAACTTAGCCTAAATGTCTCACACATAAGTATTTAGTTTCGTTTCAGCTCATAATATTATAAGTACTTCATGTTTTTAAACTTGTTATATACCCAAAACAGGAAATGTAGCATGAAGTTCCAAAGCATTTAAAGCATATGAGGATTTATAAACTCAATGAAATATTGACAATCCCATTGGCATAGCTGGAATCATAGCCATAGTCAGTGACTGTATTCAGTGTGTCACGCTTTGTTTGAATTTATTATCAAATATGAATTTTCTGTATTTTGTTGAAGATCACACACTTTTAGCAAACATATATTCAGGATATTAAATTCCATGGTTGAAGCACATGGATACGCTCTAGAAACACATTCATATATACTAGGGCTGTTCAATATATTCCTGGCCTGATGTAGAAGGAAATGGGCTATGCAGTATTTATTGATATGTTATGTAGATCAACTTAATTGATGAATATTTGGAAAGTTTCAAATAAATTTCTGCTTTTGTTTTTATTCGACAGATTTTTAAAACTTGGCTGTTTGAGTTTTCTAAAATTTACAATTAAATATTAACAATCGATAAAAAAACCCCATTGTGATACCAAGAAATCTCACATTCATCTTCTCTCTGATATTGTTCTAATCTGCAGGCAAAATATTTTAATGCTACCTATCTTTTTTTAAAGTCTTTACACCTTTTCCTTGCTGGATTCGATGGGTGTGGCGCCTGGGAGAAGTTTTTTTTGTTTTTGTTTTCAGTTTTCAAGTCAAAATATCAATTTCCAGAAACCTTTAAAGGAGCTTGGTCTGATTTCTCAAAATTTAGTTTTCAACAACACATGAAAGATAATCACTCAAGAGGTCTAAGTTTCGTTTGGATTTTATGGACAATTTTGTATTTCAGAGCTGCCTATATGTTACCGAGTAAAATTAATTATGGTTACCATAATTAGACACATTTTCATACATATCTCCAAAACGGAACATAACTCAGCCGTGAAATTTCACATGAGGTAATGAGAAAAATATGAGGAACATTTTGGTACCAAAATCTCAAAAAGTTTGAAAAAATGTTGAGGCAATCGGACTAACCTCCTTTAAATGGCAAGTTTTAAAAGTCTGTAAATAAAAAGATATTTATTAAAATCATTTCCTAATATTCATCAATTTTAGTTGATCTATATAACATATTGATAAAAGCTGCATAGCTCATCTCCTACCTCAGGCCTTATCTTGCTGTTGGATATTTTATCATTTCTAATAAAGTAAACGTGTCTCATTTATCACACATGAAAATCATAAAGATAAAAAGTAAACTTTTGAAACTATGTTCAACATAAAAATTAATTCTGATTTTACTATTTTCTGAGATTTTTTTTTGTTCAACAATAACATTCAAAGCTGCACATCATCAATGCTTTTATTATAATCACCTAAGAGAAAGAAAACCTTTAAGTTTTCACTTTTATACTCTGTAAATCTTGAAGTATGCAACAAGTAACCGATTAACACAAAAACCAATATGACCATACAGGGGAGCAAATTAGTCCATATTTCTCAAATCATAACAAGGTACCAAATCTTGCTAAATATTCAAATGAATTTTTTTACAATGTTTGTTTATGTGTTATCAAAAAATTAGCCCAAAATAATACCAAAATTATGATGAATCATGCAAAAAAATATTAATACGCAGTGATTCGGCCTGAATCAATCCTAATCAATCATAACTAGTCTCTTACACAATACAAAATCACCAGTTAACAATGTTGTAGAATACAAGGGATATGCTATGGAACTTGTAACAGAGTCTGATTTCTTGTTGCATACTTCAAGGTTTATAGAGTATATTGTCTTGTGTGCCAAGGTTAAAGTTTACACGCAACTTACAAGATACTTGTGAGTTTTATGTAATTTGACAGTTCTGTTGCTGTATGACTTGATGATTGATATATTGGTTTGAGCACACAGTGCGATTTGGTCCCACCCAGAATGAAAACAATTTTTTTCAGACTTCTTTAGTGAAATTTTTATTCAGAACTTGACCCTAACCATGACCAGACCGTAACTTACTAAACCATGACCCGACCCAACTTACTAACCATGACCCGACCCTTGCCCTAAACATACCTTAACTCTAACACTAAACCTTATCCCTAAAATCTTGGATGGGACCTAAAATATACTTGGTCCATCCCTATGTTCTTAATGATACATCTATACAAAATTACAGGAGTTAATCAATAACAACCAAGCCAAATAAGTAACTTGTAGATTATAAGTACAGTGAACTTGCCTTTATGCAACATGTGATATACATATCTAGAAACTTAAACATTCTGAAGAACTGAATTAATCTGACACAACTAATCATGGTTTATATAGCACCATACGGCTTACTTAGCGAATTCTTGAATGTTTCTGTATTTCTTTTCACTTTCCAACACTCTTTTTACAAAAGCCATTCTCAGTTTCCTCTGTCATTTTCTGTATTCTATATCCTTTCCTTAAAGAGGCATTGGACATAATTTCTAAATTTTATTTGTGGATGATTTACACTTCATATGTTAGAAAATAACAGTCAATTACCAGATATCAGGAAAATGTTGATCAAAACCTTCAGAAAAGTCAAAACTTTGAATTTTATTTTGCTTGTTGATTTTGGGTATGAGGCTATTCTCTAAACGTATTGATTGATGCAATATATCAAGAAAGAGTTAAAGATTTGTTTGTAAAACATTCCTTTCACATCATAGATTGCAGATAAATCAAAAGAAATTTTGAATTAACATTTATTAGATCTCATGAAAAGGCCAATTTTACAAATTCAACTATTCAACTATAGGGGGCAGTATTTATCATTGTCGACAATGGTAATTAACAATAAAAGAATATCTAAATATTTTGATATATAGGGTTTGAATTTACCAATGAAACTTTGCATGCTGTCATTATTACCGCTAATACTTCAAATGATGCAAAAATCTCAAAATGTTTGACGAAAAATTTGGGGATGATGTTGAACTTATCCAATGCCCCTTTAACTATGCTACATAATTGCCTGTAGAGGTGCACCTTAAACAATGCAAGTTTTGGCTAACATCCCAAACGTAATTAGAATAGACATATGTCAAATGGCTAACAAAATTGAAAATGCCAACTGAATTTACTAATACTGGGTTTTTGGCACATGTCAAAATGGTTTAATTTCTGTCTTGTATATGTACAAGCACAGATCCTCAACCTCAGTTCTGTCAGATATGATAAATATAAAAAGACTTCTGTATCAATTGGATTGATGGATAAGAGTTTTAACATAATATACATGAGGTCATACTCCAACAACAAAAGGATACTATTACTCAACTATTTGCCAGTCAAAGGCTTTTGCTTGCATACGCATAATTCAGCGGAAATTTGTAAGATCTGTATTGCATCAAAAAATTTTGTCGTTGTCGTTTTTTACTGATCAAAACGCCAGTCTTTGCACATAGTCAAGTTTTCTACGCACGATGAACAGTGCACCAACTTGCTTGTATTGTATAAACGCATCTTAGTGTACGCTGTGCCGTGCATGACGTGCTTATTTGAATATCACCTGTGGATTCATCACAAATCAACAACAGCGCGCTCCCATATAAGAAGATACTATGAGTTGTTGAAATGACTATACTTCGCTGTGTTAATCTAATTATGGTCATCATAGTAAATTACTTCAGTTATAAAGTTAGAGGAAAGTTACTTCAACTTTTCAAATAACAAGCTTGTTTTCAAAACACCTAACATTTTAGCAAAACGTGTACATGAATCATGCTTTCACTAGTAATCAATATTCCTTTGTAAAATGTGTTGACTAAAAATATATTTTGCAAATTTCAAATTCAATTAAAATTATATTTGAAACTTCTTCTACAATAAAAGCATAACACTGTCTTTTTATGTTTTTTTGATTAACTCATGTTCGTAAAAATAGTTACTCAGATTTAAAATACCTCACAATAAAACTTTAAACATCAACATATCGTAAGAAATATAATCAAATCAAACTTGATCAAATTTCAATAAGAGTAACTTACGGGGAAAAACATAAGGTATGACGGGATATATTTGTATCTGGATTTTACTTCATTATTTGAGAATATCATTAGTGTTACTTACCAAGAAAATACAGTTACTAATCTTCACAAATTTTTAATAATCCTGAAAAGAAAGAGAAAACAAAAAAATTAATAAAAAGTTACTGGCAATTTCATTAACTTTCAAATTATGAAGATGTTCTCAGCTCTAGCAACAATGTTCCTATTCAGATCATTTTTGTTCCAAACTAAAGTATCATCTCTGAAAATTGGCAATTAAAGGACATGGTCCGATTGCTTCAACTTTTTTTTCAAATGTTTGAGATTTTGGGACCAAGATATTGCTCATATTTTTCTCATAACCCGTGTGAAATTGTACGGCTGATTTATGTTCCGTTTGGAGTTTGTATGAAAATGTGTCTACTTACGGTATCCATAATTAATTTGAAACCTAAACGTATTGGTGGCTCTGAAATACAAAATTGCCCATAAAATCAAAACGGTTTGACCAATTCAGCTGAAATTTGAAACTGAAGAATTCTTTAGTGGTCATCTTTTATATGATATTGAAAACTAAATTTTGAAAAATCGGACCAAGCTCCTTTAACATATAATGTACTAGTCATCCCTAACAGAGAAAAAAAAACCCAATTTTTGCAGAAGAAACTTGTTTGAAAATAAGACCTGATCTCAATCGACCTGAATCTAATTCAAACTGGCACTAGCTGCCATATGGCTAACAGTGGAACAAGAACAGAACTGTCAGTGGTATTTAGAAATGTCAGTTGTGGGTTCCAGTACTTGTCAAAAACTGTTAAATATCTTTCTTTTATGTGCTCCGGCTATTTTAGTCATTGTCATGAATAATTCGTTCAACAAAAGTTTAACTTTGAACAGTAGCTTAATGTCGTTAACAAAACAAGTAGTTAACGTTTTTGTTACAGCAACTACTACTATAAATTTTCTTGAGATGAGAATATTTAATACAAGATTAATACAGAGATTTTTACAGATCCAATGCAAGCTTGCCTTTCCTGCCTATTCCCTGTGCCCTTGTAACTTCCTGCTCATTTTAGATTCAGTACTTATTTAACATCCATCTTTAATACATAAGATTTACGGTCTACATATTAAGTGCTGAATATTCTGATAAAGGAAAATAGTAGCTTGTCTTAGTACAAGTAAAACATATCTTTTTTACAAGCATGTTTTCAAAATTAATCTGATACAGAGGGAATTTTCATAGTTTATCAAAAAATAACTTTTAAGGTTATACATATTTAAGGCACAAGTTTAATTTATTTATGATTTGACGATACAAAAAGATCCACCTCTAAGGTATTAAAACAAAACATGAATAATACAATGATTAGATGTAGTCAATATAACACTGTCTTTTCTCTAGTAAAGGAACAAATGAGTGTTGGCATTATGTAACTTTTATCCAAACTGTGATAGAGTAGAGCTTTTCATTTCATTTTCAGAACACGAAGTCCTTTTAATGTTCACAGTTAGTCATAATTTTAATGTTCCTGAAACAATTTTAAACATTTTGCAAAGTAGCAGTGTAAGTGTTGCAACATTAAATCATTGAAGTTCTTTTTTTAATTCCAAATCTTTAACTATTTATGATAAACAGAGCTGCACATGGTATAATTGATGACCAAAATCTTATAATGACAAATAATTGATCCGATAAGCTCGTAATATCACATCGCAATATCATGTCACCACATAATACATAAATTGTTGGCTTTAGTATCTGGTTGTTTTTGTTCAACTATCAATCAGACTAGATAGCTAAGGAAAAGATATACAGGTAGGCCTATAGCAAAACACAAGTTTCAAATAACTTTGCCTTATCAATTACATAATTCAAGAACAAGGAGGGAAATTTAATGCTCTTCGAAAGGAACCTTTGGAATCTCAAAGTTTCCTGTCAATATATTTTCCCCAGAAATTGATCTTCAGTTACTATATAAAACTAACACTGGAATGTTGGGAACTATGTAACACAGCATCCACATCTGGAAACTTCCTGCGGAACCTAACGCATGGTATGTTGCCAGGATAGCATATTGAATTACTTTTCACTGAATGTATTGTTAGCTATGCAGCAAGGATGTCTCTATTCTCAATGTTGAGACTATAGGATAAGTTTTCAAAACCTTATGGCAACATTATCCGCAATCAGATCCCCAGTGGTTAAATTATCAATGACAGTTAAGTCTTTTCATACCAGAGACTAGCAGTGTATTATGTTGTGAATATACTTGCTGAAATCAGGAAGTAAAAGGGTTTCAACTTGACAGTATCATTGTTTTTAGAGCATGAAGAAATATTCTATACAAACTAATACAATACAAGAATTGAGAAATGTATTAAGAAATACATCTAAATGATTGACCTTGTGAAATACGATTGAAATTTCCAATAATCTCTTTTACTAGTGACAAGCTAGTACTTGAAAGCATCATTAATTTTTCAAAAACACTACAACTGCTATTTTAAACCGACAACCAAAAAGGCAACTAAAATTAGCAATTATGATTTGCCAAATTTTCAAACAGTTAAGTCATAAGGGTTAAAAAAAGTTGTTGACTTGCCCTTTAATGATGAAATCTTTTTTTTATTTACTTTCTTTTTCTTGAAAATGGACACCAAAAACTAAACAAAATAGTTTATAGAAATATTATCCTCGTTTTGTGCTTTAATTATTCAAGATATGTGCTTGTTCCATGCAAATATATAACATTCTGTGAATATTATTGTAAATTAAACCCAAATATCATGATATTTTTACCAACTGCACTGTTGAGTAAGGCAAAAGTTCACACAAAAAATAAATAAATAAAAAAGCGAACCTAAATTTTGCAAATTTTGGGTCGGTTGCAAAGGGCAAGTCAAGAACTTTTTTTAAAGGCCAAATCATGTATCCCACTTTCCATCTTTCTTCTCTATTGTTTAATAATTGACCACAGAATACATTTCAAGTTCTATTCCGACACTGAAATCCAAATATTGATTCTCTCCACAATTCACTCATGGATAACGTTTATCATATTTACAATCTTGATCCAGCAGTTTTAAATTGTAAGCTTTACTCTGTTACTGTCATCGCCTTTTAAAACCAAAATTTCCAATAGTCATCTTAAATCACCCCTTATACAGTTTTTTCGTTCGTTTTGTTTGTTTGTTTGTTTTTGAGACTGTCTCAAATAATTAAATAACCAGACATCGTTGAAACTACATATATAACATCTCTGACACAAACCAAAAACCACCAAAAAAAAAAAAAACACTGGCCACACACTTCACTTGGTTGATGTCTTTCTACTTTGTTTTTAACACCATCCAAATGTGATGTTGTTTTCACAAAGTCACTTTCTATTCCATTAGTCGTCTTTTCTCACAGGAAGTTGTAAGCCTCAATCCATACTTCACAGACGGACAAACCATTGGCCAACCACCTTATCCCATGATTGTAGATATATTTGTCCTTAACACTATTCCATTCCTATTATCCTTTATTTGCAGACAGCCCTGTCCTATTGAATTAGTAAATAACTTCACTTTAACCAATGTCCCGGACTTAAAGCAAAGCAATGGTTAACCACAATTCTTTATCTGGTTTAACACTTCTTAACACTTTACCATTGTTATGTAGATACTTTTTAAAAAAACATAACTGTTCACAAAAAACAGTTTGAATTTTGTCTTTTGTTTTATATTTGGAAAAGATACAAAATGGCCGCCAAGCTACAGAAAAAAATAGTGACCTCGAAAAAATCTGTGCCTTTTTGGCCATGTATAAAAAACAAGACAAAATAAAAACAAACAGATATCTCTTAGAAATGGGTCAATTTGACAAATTACCATTCTTGAATTAAATGCACTATCCTGTTACCCAACAGCAAAAATTCAAAGAAAGCAGTAATTCGTTGTTTATGACACTAATACTGTAGTTGTTATCTTATGAAGCCCACATCTGATGCTGACTGTCAAATAACATTTGTAACATCCAATATATTATATTCACTTGTCCATTTTATCTTTTGAATGTACATTGTCCTGTCTTGTCATTGGGATATTTCATACATATGTGCTTAAAAATGTAAAAGTCTGTTGGACGCAATTAGTGAATATGGGCTATTCATTCACTGTTACTAGTGCAGAACTTGCTTTGGGATGTCTATGGAGTGATCCAATTTTTTATGATAGAAGGATTTTTTTTCAGAAATCTAGCTGAAAGACACTTGTACTTACAAATCTATCAAAGAATAGGGTTAAAACAACAAAAATATTTAACTGCAGAGATCAAATTTGTAGCCTTGTCATTCAACTCTAAGCTATTCTAATGCAATGTTTCACGACAGTGAGTAACACGGAACAGCCTCAATTGACCAATCAGAAGCCAGGATCTCATTCTCTGACATCAGTGCATCCAACAGAATACCTTTATTATGTTTAAGTCATTAATTATGATAATTTGTCTGACTTTTGGAAGTGAAGGTGCTCACTAACTGATACGGCATAGCCTAAGGAAAACAACTGAATTGGATGAGTGGATACAGTACACAAATTCCATACACATTAGATGTACCTTATGGTTAGAGAAACAGAAAAATGCTCTTTATAGCACATTTCATCTTGTTCGATTGCAGATTATTTTTGGACTCTGTCATGTTGAAATAGTAATATATAGATACCTTTTCAGAGCCTTGAGATTGCAGCGACATAGCGTAGTGGTGAATGTGACTAGGGGGGTATATATATTACTATGTTTCATTTTATTTTAAAACTGCTTTTAAAAAATTGAGATTGGATAGGTTATTGGTGACTTCTTTAAAAGAAATTTATATTTGAGTAATGTCCAACCTTTTTTGAACGTGAACTTGGATCAAAGTTAGGGGCTGAGACTTTACGCGAGGACGCATGAGAGAGACAGAACTAACCGGTCGATCTAGAGAGGTAAACAATGCCAGTGAACTGTCTGACCAAGAGGAATCAAATCAATCTATTCATTGTAATGTTTTGAATCAAATATTTCAGGATTCAGTTCATTAAATATTCTTTAAAATTATCCCCAAGAGTTTTTTTCAACAAACACTTACAGGAACGTACCAATCAAGGTTAAATATGGTGAAATTATTTTTGCACATCCTATCGTGACATTCGCGATTTTGGAATTTTGTTACAGTTAACAATCACGATTGCGCATGTCCGATAGATATTTTTACCATTATATGAACGTAAATGTCGCCATCTTAGCAAAATATGGCCACAAATAAAATGGTATTGGGATGATAATTTGGCGACTTCTAAAGAATACCAATGGGACTTTACCAGCGTGTACATTAATTTCCTGAAAATATTTGTAAATATACGGGTGGTACATTGCGCGAAGATGGGATTTTACATGCGTCAGTACAGTATATCCTTTCTTTGAAAATATGTCTCTCCTTAGTCTCAATATACCCTATTCACTCGTCTAATTCAACTATTTTCCATCTGACAATCTCCTTAAAATTAACAAAATCCCCGTTTCCAAAAGTTTGACAAATAGTCATACTCTATGACCAACACTTCATTAAAATTATTTGAACAATTTTTGGCAAGCTAGTATGAAAGCGCTCAACTGTAACGTGATCTAAATTCAGAAAATGAGTAGTTGAATTGGACGAGTGGATACGGTACCTTAAATAAGTATAGTAAAAATATGCATTTGCCATTCATTATATGTTAGGTTATAATTTCTGTCACATCATCAGATGTAAAATAAAATCTCCACATAAAAAAATAATTACCTTTTCCGTAAGCTGGTAGTGCCTTTAACTTGTTTAAGAAAACCACGCTTGCTGGTCAGACACCTTTGATGGCTGTTGCTTGATTGTTTGTAACACCACTTGATGACAAGACCGTTGTTTTCGGAATGTCACGTCTTATTTCATTACCAGCCTGGCTTTTCTCACATAATGTCCCTATCTCTAGCTAAAACCAGAGATGCGGGAAAGTAATTACAGTGTGTCCCAGAATGAAGTTATCAAGATTCCAATGCCACATAATTCAAAAACTAAAATATCCCAGACATTAAAAGTTGGTGTCAATTATGTCTAATGTCTCTTCTTACTTTGGTGCAAAAATAAAGAAAATCCATGCAATAATTATCTAGTATTGAGCGTTTGAAGCTCCAAAGGGCTTTGGACACTTTTCCCAGTTTGGAGAGGTCGTAAAAATCCAGTGGAAATTTGCAGGGGAAGTATGCCAGCTAGGATATCATCTTTACCAATATTTCTGTTTTGTTTCGCATGTTGCTTCTCCTTGATGATGCCTTTGAGTCTTAATAAAGGTTCAGTAGAATGTAAATTCGGCTTCTCCCTTGGCGTCCACATGCTACTTTTTTGCAGTTCCTTCTGTCATCCGATACCATCAGCTTTTTATTTTCTGACATTTTTAAGATGGAATACTTGTGCGATGGGGATATCTGGCTCCTGGTTATGTTAAATAAATCTTTCCATTGTTTCAATGATACCTGCACTTTCCGGGTATTGGTCAATCATGATACTCTTTTCTCCATTGACAAATGAGGTGTTATGTTTGCTTTGAATTACCATATTCCTACAACCACTGCTATCAG
>JXSR01S074226.1:33097-72460 GCA_000969725.1 Ophiothrix spiculata | reverse complement strand
TACTTGAATGATATTGCTACTTAATAAATTACGTTTCAGCATTGCCATTGGCTTTGCAACATGGCATGAAGGTGTACTTGTATCATGATCGCTGTAGGCATCGTGTCATCACTGCACTTTCACACGCTGAGCTGAGCTATCTAATAAAAATTCAACAACGAACTACCATTCTGCTTCAGATTCTACTAAATCAGGAATTGGTATCATTTAATTGAAAACATTTAGACTTTAATTTCATTCTCCAAACATACGTTTTCAGGAAGATTTTTGTTCTTGAAAGGTATTTAAACACGCTAAAGAGTTGTTCATCATAAATCAACAACTCTGCAGCAATGGCGGCTCTAGCCGAATAACTCTGCAGCATGTTTGAATACCTGTTATATATCAAATATAGCTACTGTCATTTTGGAAAATTAATAGAGGCATAATTTGGATGACATTTACAGTCTAATTTTATTATTCTTAATTTGACAACCTCACTTTATGAAATTAAAGAAAATACAAAATGCATCCAAAGAGTGAAATTCATAGGTGAAGGAAATACTACCTAAAAGGTGACTATTTATTTAGGTTTAGGTATTCAAACATGATACAGAGTTGTTCATCACAAAAAATCAAAAACGATGCATCTATATGTGTCTACATATTTTTACCATTTGAGGGTGGCTTTAGCCATCCGAGCATGATAAAAATACTCTAACGCATCGGATGTAGAGTTGTTAATTTTTGATGAACAACATTGCAGCGTGTTTGAAAACCTTTTAACAATGAAAGTTTTTCTTAAATCTTGTGTTTTGGTTACAGTTTAGCCGATTCTGAAGCATGCTACTTTTCGAATATTGTTGCTTGCCATTTTTAATTATTACCAAGCACAGAGTTTTACATGTTTTCGGTTCCCTACGCGCGATGAGCATTGCGCTGTCTACTGCGTAAACGCACTTACTTGAATGCTATGCCATGGGTAATGTGCTAATTTGAATATCAACTGTAGGTTCGTCATAAATCAACAGCAGTATGCTCTTGTATCAAGAGATAAAATGAGTTGTTGAACAATTTATGAACATAGAGAAACACAATTCATAATTTTTCATGATTTCTAATTAACCTTTACGTTTCAAGAAAATATTATTGTAAGTGACCGAGATGATTATATCAAACACGTTTCATGTATCTTCTTTGGAGCATTTCCATTCAATCCCAAACTTCACCCAAACTCTCAACTGTCTTGCAATATATTCAAATATCTTCAGTAGACATCGCCATGCTGCGTTTTTCAAATTACTTACAATCCTTAGCTGACAAGAATACATCGTGACAGCTTTCATATCTGAACTTCAACATTCTCAATTTACATGAATAGATCACATCAAATCCCTAAATCAGTTCGTTTTACTCCTCAATGCGTGAGAAAGCAGCTACTAGGTGCTTATTTTACATCCTCAATTTGACTTTCATGAAGAAAGCTTTTAACAGCTCCATCTTCATGAAATTATGGCGATCGCATCCTAATAGACTCGGTATGCATTAAAATTTCTGACGATATATAGCATGACCTCAACTTTGCCCCACTTTTCAAAATGGCATATAAAACAGTAATTCTGAGCACTAGAATTTTCATCAAAAATGGTCTATCACAAACTAAATGGTGATTATTTTCCTTTGATTTACACCTAATTTACATATGTTACACTTAATGAACAAAGCCGTTCATAAGCTGAATTCTAATCAAATACTAAAATCAATTAAAACAACAAAAGCATAAATGGAATATATTCAGTTGATATTAAAATGTTGAACCTGTTACAAATTAGTGGACATTTATAAATTTCATATGTAAATTTGACAAAATAAATACATTTTTTGTCGATTAGCCTTAATATTTTTCATTTTAAGAAGCAATTTTCAGCCAAAACAAATCTCTCATGTCCCTTTTATTACCCTCCTCATTCCCTGCAACTTACAACTTCTATGTTAAAACACTAAACTCTGCAGACAATTTTACTGATCTAAGATGATGTAATATTATTTTTTTCATTAATCTTGTTTATCCAAGATTATAATACCCTACGAAGCATATTAAAAACTACTAAAAGTTAATGTTGAAAGTCCTGTTTGACTTTTTATGTAGAAAGAACTAAATGATTGTAAAGATACTTGCTGACCAGTAAAGATACTTATATTCTTGATCTTGAGGTTTTCACATTCAAAACCACATAAATTATCTACCTGTAGCTTTTAGCAAATATTTTATAAAGAGATCTGATATTCACGGCTACCAAACAAGACGTGTTAATGCTCTGAATATTACATGAAACAAGAGTGATATATAACAACAAATTTTACATTGAATGTCCGAGCCTGATCTAAATGATTAATCCCATGCCAAACACTAGCGGTAACTTCCTCGCTTTGCACCACTGAGTCCTGGGTTCGATTCCCGGTCCCAGCGCTGTATGTGCATTTGGTTTTCAGTCCATGCTCGCTTCCCCAGGTTCTTCTCTGGGTATTCCGGTCTTCCTCCTGCATTCAAAACTGATTTTATTAAAGAAAGATCTTGGACCCCAATGGAAATAAGCTTCATTAGAGCTTTCTTGCATTATTCTTGGCGATAAGCCTAAAGAATTCTTTTTTTTTTTTTTTTTTCTTTCACTTAACAATTTGAATATAGCGCCTCCGCAGAAGCTATATAGCACCCATGGCGAATTTGTAAAATGACATAATCACTTCAAAGTGGTGTAAAATCTGATTACATTCATCAATTTTCAAAATTCTTTTTTTTTTTTTTTTAATGGAAACTATTGAATTTGTCTTTTGAAGATGTCAGCAACAAATTAATTACATACAGATTCTGTGTAAAAAACAATTAGGTGTCACAAAGTTGAGTACTAATCATTTTGATACATACTGTAGGAGACTCAGAGCTAATATAATAGGATCCATTTGGAAATAAATACCATGTCATAGTATAACTGATATCATCAAATGAATTGTGTCATCTTTCTCGCAAGTTCAGTCTTTTCCATTTCTGTTCAATACTATTTTTATAATCCATTTTAATTTGTGACATTTGTCTTCCTGTCATGCAAACTCAGGGACTCAGTTTTAAAATATATCCAGGGGAGTTTTAAAAAGCTCTCCTGAAGGTGATAAGGAGAGCATTGGTAGAGCAATAATAGTCGAGTGTTGGCGCGAAGCACAAAAGTCGAGCGCGCGTATCGCGTGAGCATAACGGCATGGGGTAAGGGCCCCTGGTGGGGTCCAGGGGCAAATCCAGAGGTTTTCTACACATTTTACACCATAGGAGACACCAATGATTTCAAAGGGAAAATTAAATTCAAATGGATTAAAACAATAAGGATATTTTGAGAAAACAGTCTACTGTTTGGAAAAAAAATAGTACATATAGCTTTTATTTAAATACAGATAATACTTGAATGATATTGCTACTTAATAAATTACGTTTCAGCATTGCCATTGGCTTTGCAACATGGCATGAAGGTGTACTTGTATCATGATCGCTGTAGGCATCGTGTCATCACTGCACTTTCACACGCTGAGCTGAGCTATCTAATAATAATTCAGAGTCATAATAACTTTTTTCACTGCTAGAATCGCTTACAGAAGAATCAGTAACGTTTTCTGATTCCGGTGATGATATATTTTTGAGTTTTGAAGCCATTTTGGACGTAAAATTTATGAAAAAATGTGCGAGGTACAGCGCAATTTATCCACTGATATTCACTTCCGCATTGGCGAAACAGCGAGCGCTTATCGTTAGTGTCTATGAGGAAATGAAAAATTAGCAAGCTAGGGGAACACGGCCTTTTATTGGGACAAAAAACAATCTCTGCCGCGATAATATACTGAAAAAACGATGTATTTAGTCAATAGTAGCGACCTTACAGAGTCATAAAAAGAGGTTGGTTTTGATCGATCATCAAAGGGCCCTAACCCCCTAAATTTTAAACCGAATTTACATCGATCTCGGGGACTATCAATTTTCAGTAAAAAAATCAGGAAAATCGGGGAAAAAACTTGACAGGCCTGGGTAATGCAAGGGGCGCGACAAATCGCGTTTCCAGAAGTGGGTTAAGGCGCGCGGTAGCGCGCGATCGCGCGCGCGCCTTAAAATCAAGTCCCTGCAAACTATATGTAAAGAAGAAAGCTATCACTGAAATATTAATGTAAAATTCCCTAGAGATGTCCTGGATGGGATACTGTAAAAGTGGTATTTTTCACGCTACATTTATTTTTGCGCTTTTCGCGCAAAATGAAAAAAAGCGCGAAAATAAATGTACCGCGGAAATTTATGGTATTTGTTGCAAAGCAAATTCATCTAGCCCAATGTTCACGTGTGCGAAAATAAAAACTGCGAAACGGTCCAAAATTGGCCATGCGCAAAAATTACTGAGCACAAAAATATTGGCGTTTACAGTAACACCCTGACTGTCCACTTTATGAATCTACTTCTGAAGATAAAGAAAATAATATGTAACACTTTGTTTTCATAAAATAGTCATTTTGGTAAATCAACAGTAGCTATTTACTTTATGAGTTGACTACAGAGCTTTATTTGGAGTGATGCATTATTTTAATAAATTATAATGTTATATATTTTCAAAAATATAAAGAATTATAATAATAGTATGAGGATAACCTGGAAAAAATTGTTTCCTCAATCATACTCCTTTCTTAATGTCAATATTGAAAGTCCTTAATGAAAATACTAGAAATTTATTCTATTCATAAATGCAAAATACAAAATAGACAATTTGCTAAATCAATATCAGGCCGATGACTTTCTTGCATTAACTACAAATGCTTTACAGTATAATAAGAAAATAAAATGCCCCACAAAAATATCATACATTTGAATAATTTTGTATAAATCCAGTTAGTAGTTTTCACACATACCTTCTTTTAAATGTCAAATAGTACAAGTCCTAACTAATAATGTAAATTTCACTTCAATACAGTGAAATTTAGCTTTCTTATAATTGATTGGGAACCATTTAATGATATCAGTTGACGATTCTGTAATTTAAACTACAAGTACGGACTAATGTTAAAGCATGAACTACTGTCATGTCAAGAATATTTTCATACAGTATATAAAACTTGGACAAGTTAGGCCACAGTTGTCAAATACAGAATAAAGACTTTAGTACTTGTGAAAAACCTGTGGAAGCTAATATGGACTGAACAAAGAACTTATAATAGAGAAATGGCACTTGCCGCCTTTTTCTTTTGTTGTCGCTCAGGGGGCAGAGTTATTGTACCTTAGGATGTGTTCAGAGCTTGGTCTGATATTATGCAGATCATGTAAATCTCCACCCAACACATATACAGCAATTGCATTTGGTTTCATGCGCAAACCATGTCTGTGTTTCAAGTAGCGTCTATTGTTACTTGCTTTAACCAATTTTCCCGCTAATCCGTTTTGAAGATTATTGAAGTGAGGCACATACGTAGAGCCATAAAATGCTGAATGTACAATAACTCGGCCTTTATGAGCAACAATCATTATCCAAGATGGCCGCAATCCCATAGGATTAACAAGGCGGTCAAATCAAAATGGCAGCCAGCATCAATTCCCCTTTTTAATTTCCTTAGGACTGACAACCAAAAGCATTACATACACAGTACCAGGACCACGAATCAAGCTCAGAACTCAAACAAAGTGATCAAAGTGGTGCTACACTTCCACTTCTTTAATTCTTTGCTTTAAAAATGCATCAAATGTATTAATAATAATTACATCTCGAGGAACACTATTATATAACTGATTAACAAACTACATAGACAGATAATATTAGTCTGTAATACCCCAAAGTAATGAGAAAAATATGAAATATGAAAACACTAGGGAAAAACCCCACATCTCAAAATACTCCATTACTAAGACATATTCTCCTATCTTTATCTTACACAAAAAATGGATTGCTATTATCTAAAATGTTATGATAGCGGACCTACTGACAAATTCATCATGTTTCTAAAGATGAATACTATTCATTTTTTATGATCGCTTTTGATTAAAAACAACTTATGCTGTAAGCCCTCAAGTCGACTATTATACTGGTATGATTTTGATGATAAAGCTGGGCTTGAAGGCAAAGGATGCACTTAGTGTCAGTGACCTACTTTACAATAATTTGTGGGAATATTGACATTTTAAAATGGATGTGTAATTAGAGTACAAAAATGTCTAAGGACATTTGTACATTGCAACAAATATGAAAATACCAGAAAAACAAAATACTCACAACTCCAAACACTCCATTACCGAGACATATTCTCCTATAGTTATTCTAAACAAACATGGATTGCAATTAACTAAAATGTTATGATAGCGGACGTAAAAATCTATGAAAAATTCATTCAGTTCCTAAAGATGAATACTATTCATTTTTAAGATAGCTTTTGATTAAAAACAACTTTCTTGCCTCTTACAATAGCAATGATAAAACATACTGTAAGCCCTCAAGTCGACTATTATACTGGTACGATTTTGATGATAAAGCTTGGCTTGAAGGCAAAGGATGTACTTAGTGTCAGTGACTCATATTACAATAATTTGTGGGAATATTGGCATTTTAAAATGGAAGTGTAATTAGAGTAACAAATTATATAGTATACGGACCTTTGTACATTGCATAGGCAGGTACTGGAGTTATTTTTTAACCTGATTAAGTGTCCAACCTCTACTATCCCTTACGAAAAAAATAAAGCTTGTTACGAGCTCGTTACTATCATTATTACGAGCGCGTTACAAGCACGTCATCTAGCTCATTGCGAGCGCGTTACTAGCACGTCAATGAGCGCGTTACTAGCTCGTTACGAGCGCGTTGCGAGCTCGTTACGAGCGCGTATTTGAAACAAAACGCGCTCGTATTTGAAACGATACGCGCTCGTATTTGAAACGATACGCGCTCTTATTTGAAACGATACGCGCTCATATTTGAAACGAAACGCGCTCGTATTTGAAACAAGCTTGTAACAAGTGATTGTAACAAGCTTGTTTACGAGCTCATAACAAGCTTATTAACATGCTCATAACACGTTTGTAATTATGAGCTTGTTCCGAGCTTAATTTTTCCATAAACTTTGCTAAATTTCACAGCTTGTGATTTTATTAGCTTGTAATTGTTCTTATTTTCTAAGCACATAATTTCTGAGCATTTCCGAATTTCTCAAATTTTCCGAGCTTCTAAATCTATAAACATATGAGCAAGTGTAAGCTTGTATTTGCTCATTTTTAACAAGCTTGTAAAAAATGTGTGCTTGAGTTCGCAATTGATTACTTTTGCTCAGAATTATGATCTTAATTTTAAAGAAGAAAATTTATAAAATTTTTATTAAAAATATCCAAGTTCCTAAAATTTACGAGCTTGTAAAGTATTATATTTCCAAGCAACTCCGGGCTTATACAATTTCCAAACTCATACATGCTAAATTTCTGAATTTGTAATTTTACAAGCTCGTAAATTTATGTAAGTATTTTCCGAGCACATAATTTCCAAGCAATTCCAAGTTCCTAAAATTTACGAGCTTGCAAATCTATGAACATAATTTTAGGTGAGCAAGTACAAGCTCGCATTTGCTCATATTTTCAACAAGCTCATAAAAATCTTGCGCTTGAGCTTACAATTAATTACTATTGCTCGGAATTATAATCTTAAACGAGCTTAAGGTCTTGATTTCAATTACGCGCTATAAAGTAAGTTAGCTTGTACGAGCTTGGTTTATGTTAAATGAGCAAAGTCGTGCATATTACGTTCACATACGAGCTGAAAACGAGCTGGTATTGGCTCGTTTTTATGGTTACATTTTCGTAAGGGATATAACATTGTCTAGTTGTGGTAAATTGTGCTTCAGTCCTGATTATAGGTGTGAAGACTTGGTATCATGATATTTGAGATCATTTAAACTATTTACTCCATGTAGTTTTGGTCACGACATATGAGAATATTTTTGAGATATAATCTAGACAAGATGGTCTAGTTTTGGTATGGTCACAGTTTGACCATTTGAATGTTCCAGTTTTCATATATAGTGACAAATTTGACCACTTGAGAGGTTGAGTCCATACTTGATGTTCTGGTGTGATGAAGTTACAGATTGTCCATTTGAATTTTGCAGTTTTGATTGGATACATTTGAGACAACTAGGGAGATTATATTTGGTCTGGTTTGTCCCATGCCTTTAGCTGGTTTCAGAGGTGCCTGTCGTGTTGTTGTACGACCAGCATGACGTTAAAAATCTAAAGTGTGCAAACTCGACCTTGTCGCATCTTGAAAATTTTGCTTGCCGTACGACAAGCCAAAATATCGATTACCCTGTCATGATGGTCGCAACGACAGGATATTTTGAGTTGGAATAATTCAACTTTTCTTGCGACAGACCATTGCGGCAAATGTTTGGTCGTATGCTGCAACGTCGTGTGCTGCTCTGAAACCACCTTTAGGCTAAGTGATAGTAAATTCAGCATCTTAATATTGCTATTATACAACTGTCACAGGTTTTAAATCCCGATTCTATTTTTGACACACGATTCTGCTTCTTAACAATCGTAAAAAAAATTAGAAAAATTCAGCACATTATAGTGCTTGGCCTAAAAAATTGACAAGGGCGTGTAGTTTAAAGTCCATGTACACATATATACACCCTACAGCAAATATCCTACTGAACCCCTTGTAAACTCATGCAAACTTTTGCAATTAACAATATCATTACATCAATTCTAAGAGGAAGTACCCTACAGAATTGCATTTCTTTAATCAAGAATTGCTAACCCTCTTTGAACTCTGCAAAGAAATTGTGGCTTCCTCATTTACAGAGCGGAAAACTGAAATGGAACATACCATGGGAGGAATATGCGACACTTTCAATTCATGCGACTCAAAGTGATACCTTGAAGGGGTTTGCATGCTCTGTATGGATGTAACCAATTGTGTAAAATAGAGCTTCATAGCATGCAATCAAATGTTTTGTCTCTAAATCAGCGAATCGTACAATCTTAAATTTATATATTTATCTCTTCTGCTTTTTCCAATTCCATGAAATCAAATTTAAAATCTACATCGTAGAAAATTCCACATCTTCTCAACTGATATTTGATGAAAACTAAATCATCTCAGAATTCAATTCCTTGAAAATTCAATGCAAACATCAACATATCATAGAAAATTCAACTATATATAAATATATTTTGTATATCTGAAATGTCATAAAGATAACTATTACTCACAAAAACACTTGATCAAATTTCAATATATAATGCACAACTTATGAATAAACAATGAATAAAGGTATAATGGGGTATATTCACATGTTGATTTTAACTATTTTAGGATATCAGTACATGTAAGTTACTTACCATGAAAACAATGTCAGCAATCTTCAGAATTTTTTAATAATCCTGAGGAGAAAAATAATGTAAAAAAGAAGAGTTTAGTAAAAATAAAATTGGCAATTTCAATGACTTATCAGTTTCAACATTTAACCATTCATGTGTGAATCATTTGTGTGTGAATTTTGACAACTCAAAAGAAATCAGTGATCAGTTAAAATTTTTATCTGCTTTTAGAATTTTGAGAAAATCGTGACAATTCTAAGTAATTACAATAGCTGGCGACTCTTGATTGTATCTAAAACCAGTTTCAATTACAATTGATTTCTCAAAATGAAACGTGTGTTGTATTTTCAAGAATATCTAGTGATTTCAATTACAATTGAATTCTCAAAAATGAAACGTGTTGAATTTTCAAGAATATTTTTTATGGTTTTTATATTTGTCTGTTTCTTGAAAGCCTATCTGATTCTTCAAAGGGCTTCTCAACTTACAACCCATGTGCCAAATGGTATTGATTTGTCATTTGACTTAAAGCACACATAGGAGAACATGTTTCATGAAAGCAAATGCATATATTCTATGTTGCTTTTTTAAAACAATATAGTATAGATCTATACACTGATGTGTTATCCAGGTATGGTTCCTCTTGAATTAGCAAGACACTTTCCATCAAATTCACCACAATTTCACATGAACATTAATAAATGAAATTGTATGTTCACAGTCAATTGTGTGATCTTATAAATCAACTGTGAATTGACTATGCAATAATAGTCAGAAATAGATGAGACAGATCCTTTTCCAATTATAATGCTTTTATGAATTCTACCATAATGCCTTAAACATTCATAATATTACTCATACTCTCATAATTTACAGTACACTTAAAGCAATACTGTAAAGTATTTTGACTCAAATGGTTTCTTTTACATTTTTGTGTTCCACTTGAGAGTATTAACCTAGATTTATTATTGTGTGTTGTACTGGTGGTACGCATTAAAATCAAATTTCATAATTCACTTACTTCCACCACTTTGGACAAAATATTCATCATATGGACATTTCTGAAACTTAGCAAGAATAATTTTCTACAGACATCTGGTAGTATTGATTAAAAAAAAAATCTATGAATCGAACTACCTTATATGTACTTTTTAACAAAACCAGTGAAATTTAGATTGAAATTTCATATCGATGAGCTTCACTCAACCTTCACATGATTCATCAAACGTTATCAAAAAGGGGAAGGTGAAGCTAAGGCCCGGTCTAGACTCCACTATTGTATAGAATATTTTGCTTAGAATATTCTATGCTGACGACAAAATGATGAAGGTCATCGAATAAAACTGTGTGTTTTAAAATATTCTATATGATAGTGGAGTCTAGACCGGGTTTAAGATAATTCACATTCAAAGATAATTAAGTCGAATGTTTGTCTGTTGACAGTCATCAATGTCATATTTCCAATTAGTTTCGTTAAATGATATTTAAAATTTATAATCAATTATATGAATACCAAACTTGTCTTCAAGCAAGTTTTTTATAACATCAGCAACATATTTTTACTTAAGTATGATTTGCGACTTACACTCCCGTTACCTATGCCAGTGATACAACTCTCCTCTGGGAGTCGAATCTACAATATAGCTGGTAAGAACAGTTTTAATTAACAACAATTGAAATCTGATACCAACTGCAATAAAAAAAAATCTCCCCGCTAATTGACAAGGTTGCCATTTAAGTATATATAGAGCCTCTTGTTTTACAATTGCCATGTTTAAATGTCAAACGGAAATGTTCTTTACATTGATATTGCTGCTTTGGTTGGATAAATAGAGTCGTTCAGGCTAATTACAAGAAACCATGCTAAAAGGTGCAATTCATGATTTTGATGTGACGAAAACCTTGCCTGTTTTCCTGCTAAATAAGAAAAAGAGTACATCATAAATATATTCTGAAAATTTCACTTGATTCCGACCATTCGTTTTCCAAGTTACAAGCTTTCCAGCATTTAGAAAATCCCCATAGGCTACTGTGTTGTAATTACTGTCGGGGCCCCGACAATCCTTAGAAAATGACACATTTTCTCTCTTTTCTCAATACTGTAAGCACGTATGAAAGAATGGTTCGGGGATCGTAACATATACCAGTTGACGATTCTTATAAGCTAAAAAACTCAGTTTTGGTAGAGGTGACCTTGAGGCTAAATAGTGGATCATGAATTGTCCCTTTAAAATACTAAAGCCCTGGATAAATTTACGTATAATATACAAATATATACTGACTTGAAGATCTCTGGTTAAAACTATGAACCTGAAGTGATTGAAATTGCTATTTAACTAAAGGGCGCAGCCCCGAAGTAAGATAGCAAAATGTTAGTCAAGGCTTATACAGTAAAACTCATTAAAACGAAATCTGATGTAAGAAAAGCCCTGTTATAAAGTAGTAATTTTCCTGTACCATTTTACTAATTTCTTTTTTTTTAACCCTGATATAACGAAATTTTGGATTTAAAGAAGTAATTTGTCTGTCCCTAGCAACTTCGTTATAATGAGTTTCTACTGTAATTTTAATCCAGAGACCTGAGAAAGTCGATATATATTTGTTTTATATACCAGATTAATAAATTTTTGTTTTATGTATTTTTTATGTGCCAAAAAGTCTTATTTAGTAAAAAAAAACTTTAAAAAAAATTGTATTCACATAATGCTTACAAAGATAATTTCGTGCGTAAGTTGCTCAGCGGATAAGGCAAATATTGTCAGCGCTAAATAGTATTTCCAAAAGCACTATTTACCGCTATATAGTAATTTTAAAAGTACTATTTAGGTTATAGCTATTTGAAATCATGTGATCATGTTTTAGCCAATCAACTCTGTTAAATTTATTAATCTGGTGTATAGTATACAAATATATACTGACTTGAAGATCTCTGGTTAAAACTATGGGCCTGTGAAGTTACAAAAGTGGTAGTCTTATTATCCAACTACTTCATTACAAACCAGTCCTGTCCACCTCCCTGACAACAATAGGGTCCCATTTTAGACATCCTTCAAAATAACAATGGGTCTCTTATCAATTGAACCTGTAATGATTTCTCATTGTCCATCTAACTAAAAAATAACAATAATGATCCATGGTCTACCCCCCTCAAAACAACAACGATGGATTTCCATTGTTCAAAACTCTATTAAAACAATAATGCTGTGCCATTTTTATCTCCTCAAGAAACCAAACAATAGTTTCCACCTGTGCATCTCCTTCAAAACAAAAATTCTTTTTTTCTCATCAAACTTTCTTAATAACCACAAATGTGTCCACCTGAGCCACCTCCCATAACAAATATTGCCATTTGTTTTTACCTTTCCAGAAACAACAATAGAAGATCCATCATCTGTAAACTCCTGTAAGGTGACAATGGAGTCATGAGGGATAAAATAAACAGACCTCTGTGGCTTCAGTTAACCCTTACCCTCCTATGTACTACAAAATACTACAATCAGGAAATCAGGAATTAGTGGATGTCCAAATACGTCATAGATGGTGTATATAGATGGGCTCAAAATTGCTGCTGAGGCAGGCCAAACTCGATAAGAAGTAGGGCTTGCCATAGCTGGACTTTAGATCGGGATGCTGGGGTCGGGGTTTGAATCCTGTGGGGAACCGGGGGAAATCAGAAATTTTGTTATGATGTATTTGAACTTGGACCATTTTTCGACGTACAAGAGTTAGGGTTATTGTGCAACATATGTATCACTTAACCCTTGCCCTTGTATGTACTACAAAATACTACAGGAAGAAATCAGGATATGTCATAGACAGTGGATATACATGGGCACAAAATTGCTGCTGAGGCAGGCCACGCTTTCAATAGCTGGACATTGGATCAGGATGCCCAGGTCAGGGGTTAGAATCCCGGGGGGGGGGACCAGAAATTTTGTTATGACGTATTTGGACTTAACGAACAGGACTTAGGGTTATTGATAGAAACACCAACACATAAACAAGGCCCCATCTACTCAAGAAAGCACACATCCCAATGGAACACTTCTTAAGATAACAATAAACCTCTGGCCCCACTCTCCTTTAAACTTCACTCCTATTATATATACTAATAATATCCATACAACCTCAAGTACATCCACAAATAAATGTACCATCAAACTTCCAGCACTGAACAAATAAATGTGCCATCAAACTCTCGCTGCTGTTTTCTTAAGGTCAATTGCTATACTTAGCTGATGAATGCACTACACTAATGATAACCACAGTCATCTTGATTTTTAATTAGACTCCATGCCCACTTTTACTCCTCATTTGAGATGAGATGATGCATACTACTCGCTTCCTCTGTCCTTGCTCTAATAATAAGACATCACATGGACGAATGAGAATGGCTGCAAATTTAATTATTGTATACAGGGAGGGGAGGGAAGAGTGTGTAATTCAATCTACTCAGAGATACAACAACATGTGTTGAGCGTGGCTGGCCGGTTAGAGCATAGGACTCATAATACAGAGGTTCCAGGTTTGAGCCCCGGTCAGACTACGTCCCCTTGTTTCCTTGAGCAAGAAACTTTACTCTAATTGCACCATGGCTTCCAATATTAAGCTGTTGCTTTCCTATGCGAACGCTCCTTCTTGTGGCGCTGCATACAGTTGATACTTGGTGAGTCAATATCACTGAGCTACAGAGTTAAGGATCAACAAAGGTTGAGTTTGAAGATCATTTTGACCAGTAACAAGCGATTCATACCTTTATAAAGACTATACTATCCCTTTGTTGCCCTAAACACAATTCACAACAAGGCACAATTTGGTGCCAAACACCAATGTGGCTCATGCAATGAGATTGTAACCCACCAACTTACTCTACTGTAATAATCACGAAGCATACCATCGCTTAATAAATTCCGAAAAAATTGTATGCGACCCAACCGAGACTCGAACTTGGGACCTCTCGCATTCAAAGCGAGCACGCTAATGCATAGACCAAAAGAGGACTTCCCCGTCAGGTCTATACACTGAAAGAACCTATACATTCGTGACAATATGAGGACCATCAACAGAAAACATAAAGTTTAGGTCCTCTGATCTTTGAAAGTGTTTATCTCAGTTTCACATTTTTCTCTATGAAAACCTTTGACGGACCATAACGTGACTTCTGGAAGTCAAGAGATATTCAATCAGATATCATTTTAATCCCTTATAACTTGGGTCATTTCAAAATCTTTGCTTAAAAAGATGAAATGACAAGTGGCTGTATTTAGGGCTGGTTCGAGATGTATAATCATAAATATGACCAACATTTTCCCCTGAAAATTACATGTCCACTCACTTTAATATCTTCCAACATTTACTTCATCACATTACGCTTTATTATTACACCTGTCGTGACATTTAATTAGCTGGTGTCTCCTGACAGCATGTCCTTTCACAAATTAGTCCTAATGAGATACCATCCATAAACTCAATTTCATAAAAATCTATGTCCTGCCATAGCCCAATTTAGATGACATAAAATATCTGATATCTATATTTTGTTCTAAACTTGCTTGAACATTCACTCCCTGAAGAAATTAAAGGTGTGTGTTCTAATCACTTTCACTCACAAAATCAAATTGGAGATTTTGATACCACATGAATGCGCATATTTTTCTCATAACCCCTGTAAATTTTCAACCCTATATAGGTTTCTATGGATGTTTCTCTGACACATTTTTTTGCCTGTAGCATTAATTTGGCTCAAAGTATACAAATGTAACTTTACAAATGCTTTACATAGGTGTTGACCCTTCATTCAAATATGGAAAAACGTGTATGTTAATTTTTTTACCAGATCGGAATACCTACCTTTAAAGAAAATGAATGAAGTACAAGATTCATTCTGGAAGGGTGGGTATTTATTGGTAGTAAATAAGTGCTTATTTACATAATATGGAGAAACAAAATTCATAGTTTTTCATAATTTTATCTAACCCTTCTCCTTTCAAGAAACCATTATAATTTGCAAGTGACCAAGACATCCATATTTATGTTTAATGTATCCTATTTTAAGCATTTTAATCCAAATATTTTCCCAAACTCACAAACTGCTTTACAATAATCTTCAATAGATGTACTTTCTTAATGTGAAAGTGTAATAACATAATTTATTTCTTCTACATAAATGCAAAATTACAGTAACAATACATCATCAAAAAATAGTATATTACATTGTAAGCTGTAAATAAAACATTGTGGAGGAGGACTGAGAACTAAGCATAAAGCCTGTCGGGTCCCAGACTCCTAATATCTTAAATGAATAAATTACACATAATCCAAAATTGATGAATACATACCATCGTCTCTATCCACAATGTGATGGCCACAGAGTAGAAAGAAAGAATGGGCAATTCATTATGTTTCAAAATCAAATGAATTTTATCTGAACATCTTAGATATCAGCATGCTGCATTTTTAAAATTACTTACAAGAACACATCATGACAATTTATCATGTCTGAACTTCAATATTCTCAATTTACAAGAACATATCACATCCAGTTCAAATCTCAAAATCCGTTCATTTGACTCCTCAATGCGTGAGAGAGCAGCTTGTTGATGCTTATGTCACACCCTCGATTTGAAAGCTTCATGTAATTATGATGATCTCATCCTAATGTGCTAAAAATTTCTGATGATAATATCATGCACTCAACTTTGCTCCACTTTTCAAAATAGAATGTAACTCATAGCACAAGAATCACGTAACCAAGTGAGAATTTTTCCATGCGATTTACATTCCATTATTATAATAATATTAAATGCCTGAGAGTGCAATAGTATACAAAATATATCATGAGGTCAAATTTGGACTTTTCTATTTCACAAGGCGTAGCCAAGTGAAATGGATCAGTCCAAATTTGACCGAATGATATATTTTGTAACAAACCTGTGTGATATCACATAATATAAAACAAATATTGAATGCCTATGCACATGCAATAGTACAAAATATATTATTCGAAAAGAAAAGTCCAAATTTGACCTCATGATATATTTTGTACTATTGCACTCTCAGGCATTCAATATTTGTATACTATTGCACATGTATGGGCATTAAATATTTGTTTTATATCATTATATCACAGGTTTGTTTCATGTCGTGCAATAGTACAAACTATTGCATGGCTCAAATCACTGTAATCATGATATAAATTGACATACTACAGTAAATGAAAAAGGCATTCATCATCTGAATTCTAATTCAATACTGAAATTAAGTACAGAAAAAAGTGTAAATGGATAATTTTTCCCATCTTAAAGCTTATTCTTCTTTTTGTAAAAATAAGTTTCAGCAAAAAAATGATGGTCTACCCCTCCCAAATTATTTAACCCCCATCTACCCCTGTAACTTACAACTTGCATGTAAAACATTTGAACTGATCTGTGATTAAGTAATAATTCTTTTTCATTAAAGCAATACTATAAGATTTTGATAAAAAAAAAATGATTTATAGTAAAAACAGCATAAAATGAAGGAATGTGCCTATTTAAAAGTGTTTTCAAGTGTATTTTGTCAAAAAATTGTTTTGCCATCGAAAAATTGATAAAAAAGCACACGCACGATTTCTTATACTAATAGTAATACATGTGGAATTAAATTCGGGATCCCGAATTTAATTCAACAAATGGCCATAACAGAAAAACTAAACATATTTAAGCCAAATCAATTTGAGGGTATTAATATCTACCCAAAACAAACCCAATAAACTAAATAAAGCGAAAGTCACAGGTGAATTATACCCTACAAAGCATCTTATCTAAAACAAACATGTTTCAAATTTGATTTACAACCTAATCTAATCTAGCCCAGATATTCTAAACAGCTAAAGTCCTTAATAAAACTATCCATTTGAAAATACTTACATGAATTAATCTTCTTTTTACAAAAATTAAACAAGGGAAAACATTCTAAATAACCTAATTCACATTTCAGTATAGGCGATTCAGAGCTAATATAATGGCAACAAATATGCATTGTCAGAAACCGGTTCCTTTCGAAATAACTGCCACAAAAATAATAACATGTCATATCTGCTAACTGATACCGTCAAATAAATTGAATATCTTTCTCCAGGGTTCGGTTTTTTCCATTTCTCTTTAATACTTAATATCCATTTTATTTTGTGACATCTATCTTCTTGTCATGCTAACTACAGGGTGTCCAAAAAGTCCTTTCACTACTTCAAACCAGCATAACTCAAGAACTAAATATTGTATTGCAAAATCAAATGCATATTTGAAAATAAGAAGTTTGAGAAATTTTTAACATATTACAAATGTTTTGAAGTTACTTGGAGTTGATTTCAATCATGCTTTAATGTGTGTCCTGTATGCACATTTGTAGAAGTATGTGGCTATCCACACCTGGATTACAAAGTATGGTGATCCAAATTATGCGTTCTAAATACTTTTTCCATTTAAAATACTTTAGAATGACAAATGGGATCGTATCTGGTATCAACAAAATTACTCAAGCTTCTTGTTTTGAAATATGTGTTTGGTTTTGCAATGCAATTCTTAATTTTTAGTTTTTCTGATTAAAAGTAGTAAAGGCTCTTTTTGGACACCCTGTATATAGTAAGAAAGCTATCACTTGAAATATTAATACCAAATTCCCTGAGGTATCCTCAATGGTTAAATATGCTGACAGTCCATTTTATGAATCAACAACTGAAGATCAAGAAAATAATATGGTGTTTGTTCATTCAGAATACTTTTATCCATGTAAGCAAAACTTTGTTTTCATGAAATAGCCACTTTGGTAAATCAACAGTAGCTATTTACTTTACAGAAAATACTAGAATTGTGCTCTATTCATAAATGCATATCTTTGTTTTTACAAAATAGACAATTTGCTAAATCAATAACAGGCTGATGACTCTTCGCATAAACTACAAATGTTTTGCAGTACAGTAAGAATATAATGTGCAGTACAAAAATATCATACATTTGAATAATTTAGTAAAGAAATAATTTAGTAAGTAGTTTTCAAGCATACCTTCTTTTAAATGTCAATAAGTATAAGAGTGTTAATTTCACTTCAAAAGAGCGACATTTTCACCTCATGTAAGAAATAAGCATTTCTTGTAGCTTTCTTATAATTGAGTGGGATATGATGCTATGAATTGATGATACAGTAATTTAAACTTGTTATGTGACTGCAAGAAAGTCGTATCTGCAAAAGCTGCCATTTTTCATTAATTTGGATAGTACACTGTATGTTCTCCAGTCTTGTGTCAGTGGCTTTTAAAATGTTTTTCTTTTTTCAGATAACACGTCACTTGAAGAACAATTTCAAGAGCCACTGACATTTATGGGAAATTATGAGGGATTTTCAAATTCTAGTGACAAGATTGTAAAACAAATATAACCTAGGGCAGCCATTGCAGATACGACTTTCTTGCACTCACATGACAAAATTTAGTGTAAGTATGGATTGTTATGTTTTTTCAATTTTATTTAGCAAACATTAAGGGCATTACACACATGATTGTCAGCAATAGATAATAAAAGAAAATAATAGTTGCCAGACTTCAGAAATATATTGAACAAATAGTGTTAACATTTTATTCCAGGTATTCTACATTGCAGGATTGGATCATTAAACCTTAAATCAAACATTCTCTAACTTTGCTCAAACTTTGGATAAAAAAATCTCAGATCTCTAAGTATCTGTGACGTATGTCTCCTGCAGCTATCAGTCAGTGGCTCTTGTCATAAACAGACTCTTCTATGTAGACAGAAAATCTATATTGCTATGACACGTCTTTCCAGTTTATTGTGTGTCTGTACTCAAGCCGACTCATACCTCAATCTGTTATCCGCAAGTATTTGGTCTCATACATGGACAATTGCACATATATTTGACAATCAATTTTTGCCTGAGTGTATGCCTTTATTTAATTTTCTGCTTTGGTTTCATGGCACATAGTTTCACTGATAGCTGCAGGTGACTGATGAAGTCTGTAATTGATTGGTGAGATTAGTTGTACCGGGTACATATCAACCTGGAAAAAATGTATTACATGATGTGGAAAAAAATACGAAAATGTTTAAGTTTGAGGCATTTTTTCAAAGTTTTCAATCAAATCTTTAAGACCAGCAGATGCTTACAAAACTTAGATTGTAATATTTATCTTTGTTGTCGCTTTTAAAATCTGGAGAAATTTAGTGATAGTATTTAGGTGCAAAAGGAAGACTTGAGTTCCTTGAGAAAAAAACAGGTAAAAAAACAACAATGCACATACATGTAAAGTGAAAGAATTGGGAATCACACTTTCAAAGCAAGGGAAGTACTGCTACACATAACAACTTTCTTTGCTATTTTGCTTAAAAATATATTAAATGTATTCATATTTCACAGAATTTTATGAAAATGCAATTCAAACAATTTGATTTATTAAAAAAAAACATTGTTACATGTGCTAATGCTATATGCAAGTAACACCAACAACCAATGAGAAAAATATAAAAACACTAGAAAATCACAATACTCTTCTCTTGAATTTCCTCTGACGTATTCCTCAATCTTTATCTTACTCACAAAATAGATTGCTATTATCTAAAATGTTATGATAGCAGATCTACAAATCTTTGCCGAATTCATCATGCTTCTAAAGATGAATACTGTTCATTCTTTATGATAGCTTTTGATAAAAAACATTTTTCTTGCTGCTTACAATAGCAATGAAAGAAGTTGCAGCAAGCTATTATACTGGAATGATTTTCATGATAAAGCACGCTTTGAAGGCAAAGGATGTTCTCAGTGTTATTGACCCGATAGGCACTGCTTTGTGGAGAATATTGATGTTTTAAAATCGAAATAAGCAAAATTTATATTAAGGTTAGAACAACATTGGATAGGTACTGTATATTTATTTGTTTATGTCAGGACTTTTAATATCTCTGGCCTACTAACTAAAATGCTGAAATATTCCGGTATTCTAACATTTTAGTCAATACTATATGTCCAGTTTTTGTAAAAAGACATTGATTGTGAAAAAGCATAGTTTTGAAATCCAAAATCCAAAATCCCGGAAGTGATCTTGTTTCACTCACCGAAATCAGACCAGCAATATTTACTCACATATTAACCAAGTACGACTTTGTGGAATTCAAACAGTACCAGGTTTATATCATTGTCACTAAATATGAAGTTGAAAACTTTTTCTTTTCTGGGAGAAAGCATTACTAAATCACCGAAGATAACAATGTTAATCATTTTAAATTGTTAATTCCTTTTTGAGTATATGACAATCCAAACCCTTCACAAAACTCACAACTGACTTAAAATCAGTTACACCCTCTTCAGATAGACATCGCCATGCTTGCAAGCCTAAGCTATCAAGATTTATACATCAACGTCTGAATTTTAACATTCTCAATTTACATGAATATATCACATCCAAATTCCAAAATCAGTTCATTTGACTCCTCAATGCGAGAAAAAAATCAACTCTTTGGTGCTTATTTCACGTCCTGAATTTGACTTTCATATAGGAAGCTTTTAACATCTACATCTTTATGTAATTATGGGGATCACATTGTGAGAGTCAGTATGTGTTAAAAATTTCTGACGATATATAGCACACACACTCAACTTTGTCCCACTTTTCAAAATGGCATGCGAGGCTGTAATCTATAGCACCAGCATTTATATTGAAAAATGGTCCATCACATTTTCCCTCTACAACAGGGTGATTTTGTTTTTCCCAATTTACATCCCATTATGAATCAACATACTTATGACAAGATTCAGGGTTTGACCCAGGTTTGGCGGACATCAGCGTGAAAAAATAAATGGAAAAGTGAAGATACGCCTTAAATATTTGTGAATAAGACTTTTCTTATGTAAAATTGACTGTATTTTTATGGTTACAAGTCTCTGAGAAAAAACGGGATACCCGACATACGTGAAAAACTAATCGTTTATGCCCACAATATTTCTCATCATGATTGCAGTCCTAAATTCAAGTCAAATTGCATATTTTTTGAGAATTTTTATTTTTTCAAGATGTCACCAAAAATTACCAGTTTTCAGGTATGCGCGTTATTGCGCAATTAGCAGAAAATCGTAAAAATTTTGGATTCTGAGGACATTTCAAACTTTTCCATTGGTTTGCTTTTTTTGTTAAACATATTGGTCTTTATTAAAACAGTTACACTCTGAAAAATAAGGTCCAGTGGTTCATAAAACATGTTTATATGAGTGAAATTCATCAATTTCTGGTAATTTGAAATACCGATAAAACAACGCTCATCTTGTACTTCCAACTTCAGATTCAGATTCAACACAAAATTCCACCTATATAGAAAAAGGTTGTTTTGTCTTGAAAGAGGAAACTTTAATTTTGGGTTATTTTGTCCTAAAAACCTGGGTCAAACCTTAAACCTCTTATGAACCTTTCTCAATCTCATATTCTAATTATATACTCTAATTAACAGCAAGCTGATGACTTTTAATCAACAACTAAGCTTTGCGACAAAACAAAAATATGACATGCCCTACAAAATTATCATAGATTTGAATAATTTAGTATCAAATAATCTAGTAAATAGTTCTTAAACATTTAAATGTCAATGAGCAGTTAAGTCCTTAATAAGAGTGTAAATGTTTTTGCAAAGAGAAAGATTTTCACTTTGTGTAAGAAATAAGCAATTCATGTAGCTTTCTTATAATTGACTGGGAAGGATACATTGCTAAGAATTGATGATACTGTAAAAACTATAAGTATGGACTGTCGTGTAAAAGGTTACTGTCATGTCTTTTCAAATTAACACAAACCAAAAAATTACAATGATTGTCAGCAATCGATATTAACGAAAATGCCAGACTTTAGAAAATATATGGCACAAATATTTATTCCAGGTATCCTACAGTGCGAGAATGGATCATTGGACCTTTAATCAAACATTCTCTAACTTTGCTCAAACCTTGGATAAAACAATCTCGGAACATTGTGTAACCTTGTTTTAACCCTTATCTCTTAAGTATCTGTGACATCTGTCTCCTGCAGCTATCAAACTCACTGGTTCTGTCATAAACAAAAACTTGTCTATAGACAGAAAATCTATATTGCTACGAAACGTCTTCACAGTTAACTATTTGTATGTGTTTCAGCCACCTTGTACCCTCAATGTGTTATCCTGCAAGCACTCAAGTATTTGGTCTCATACATGAACAATTGCACATATGTGACCGTCCAGCCCAAAGCAGCATTAAATGCCAGCCCTTGTCATTTTCACTTTTTTAATTATTTGCAAAGACCATACTTTAAGGATTAAAATGACACCTTAATGAACTTCACACGATTTCCAGAAGTCAAGTTATGGTCCGTCAAAGGTTGTCAGGGTAACTGGAATATACGCGTTCGAAAGTTAGTAAGCCCTATCATTTTCTGTTGATCGTCTTAAGAATATGCCCATTTATTTCACATTTCCTATCATTTTCTTGAAATGAAACTTTGCTGGTATGTTGTAGTAAGCACTAGGATTGTGAATCTGTCAAAAAATCAATTTCGACAAATTATGACCTTAACATGTATTTTCACTTGTAGCGCAAAATGAAATTTCTGGCATTTACTGCTCATACGGGCTGGACGGTCACATACATTTAACAATCAATTTTTGCCTGAGTACTTGCCGGTATTTAATTTTGTGCCTTGGTTTCATGGCACATAGTTTCACTGATACATCATGTAGCTACAGGTTACTGATGAAGTCTGTGATTGATTGGTGACTATAGAGTAGTACATAGCAACTTGGGTGTACCATTGTAGGTATAGGAAAGAATTCATAACATGATTTGAGAAGAAAATACAAGAATGAGAGTAATTTTCCCATACATCCATATTTTCTTAATCAGGTAAACTATGGTTGGCAAACAAACATGACAAGTTTTTCAGTACAGGAGGAATTAGACTGACAGCACCCGGCCCGGGAATCAACTCTGCACTCAAACAAAGTGACAAAGGTACCATTACACTTCCTCACTTCTTTCTTTGCTTCAGAAATGTATCAGAAATGCATCTAATGTATTCATATAATTATTACAATATGTATTCATATATTACAATGTGAAGCACATATTTTGGTACAAAAATGTAAGTCAAGCAAGCTGTTTTTGTTAAAAACAACATCTTTATGTAACACCCACAACTAATGAGAACAATATCAAAGCACTAGTAGTAGTAAAAAATAACTTGAAATACTCCATTATTGGGACATGTTCTCCTTTCTTTATCCTACTCACAAAATGGATTTTAGTATGTACAATGTTATGATAGCAGATCTAAAAATCTTTGACAAATTCATCATGCTTCTAAAGATTAATACTACTCATTCTTTATGATCGCTTTTGATTAAAACAACTTTCTCACTGCTTACAATAGCCATGATAGAAGTTGCTATAAGCCTGGCCTCAAGTTAACTATTATACTGGTATGATTCTGATGATAGAGCTTGGCTTGAAGGCAAAGGGTGTCCTTAGTGTCAGTGACTCACTTTACAATGCTTTATGACAAATACTGACATTTAAAATGGAGATATAATTAGAGTGCACAATTTATAGTAAAGCAGAAACAACATTCATTGGGTGCATAGAATTACTATTTTGTCATAATTCACATATAGTATCTCTGGTCCACTAAAATGGTGAAATATTGGTTCTGGTTATTCGTTCTTGAAATGGTTCTTCAGGTAAGGGTCTGAAGAACCATTTCAACACCTACTGATCCAAGACTGGACATTCTAAAGTGTGCAATTAAAATTTATGTAAAATGGCAGCTATTGTAGATACAACTTTCTTGCACTTAAAGGACAAAGTAAATTTAATTAAAAATGGAAATATTTTCCACCAACAGGCCTACATCTTACGAAAACCCTTTACTTGCAATTAACAATATCATCACATCATTTATAGAAAGAAACGCCCCCCTATAGAATTGCATTACTTTAATCAGCAATTGCTTATCTCTTCTGACTATAAAGACATTGTGGCTTTCTCATTTGCAATAAAAGAAAATGAGATGGGACATATTATGGTAGATACAGGCGACACTTTCAATTTATGCTACTCAATGTGATACCTTCAAGGGGATCGTGTACTATGTATGGTTTTAACCAATTTGGTAATATAGAGGATCATACAAGCATTTTGTCTCTAAATTAACTAATTGTACAACCCTACACATGCCTCAAAATACCAATTATTTTGATACATTTTGTAATTATGGCCAAACATGCAAAAATAACAATAAAAATTTGATATTATATTACAATTTGAAAAATTTGTCATCATGTCAAGGGTTTGTTCCCTGTGTGTTATTAGAAAGCATGAAGTATTGGTAATGGTATCTGCTACATTATAAAAGCAAAGTACAGGGCCAGTGAAAAAATCCCCAGGCTAGTCAAAGATACCAATATCATGGGTGTTCAATATGTTTTGGAAAGCACAGATAAGCTACTAATTGTATCACAAAGTAAAGGAAGTAGAAGAAAGAGTCTTGGGTGATCAGATCCAATAATCGGGCCAAAAGGAAACATTCCCCAGGCTAGTCAAAGATACCAATATCATGGGGGTTTAATACGTTTTGAAAGCACACACAAGTTGCTAATTGTATCACAAAGTAAAGGAAGTAGAAGAAAGAGTCTGGAGGGAATCTAACGCCTGCACACCATTAATCGAGAAACGTCCAAACAGGTTAACAACCCTCGCTTATGACGAGGATGCTATGAAGGTCAGGTGCATTAGGCAGCTATGTAAGTAGTATAGCTTTCAGAATTCTAGCCATTACGATGGAGAATAATGGCCACATGCAAACAACACTTGTTAATTTCGTTAAAAGCAATGGTTTTTATATATAATATTTGCTTGAAAAACTTCAGCAGTTCCATGATATATTATCTCTTATATCTTGTAACAATTACTAACTTCACTCCACTCGTGCGTTGATTAAATTGTGAGGCACAGGCACATGTTAATTTACTAATCAAAATTAATACTTCTCTTCTCTATATATTTAAATCAACAGGACCAGGTTCTATTATTGTAATAAATAATTGAAGTGAGCTTTGTAAAGGAATTACCAAGAGATCTATGGTATATTTATGTCAATTTATTTAAATTCAGGAATAAAAATCAATTCAATACTGGCTTCCATTGCAGAATGACAGAATTTCATTGTGATAATGATAACTGAAACCAATAATTGTATCTTTTTTTTCCAGATGTTGTTTTAAGTACTTCCCATAATTCCATTCAAAATTGGAAAAAAATGGCTCAATACAACCCACAAAGAGAACCATTTCCCATTGAACATACACACTACAATGCATGTTTAAAATCTGACACAGTACATTTATTATTGAAGCAACCAGATGATTAAAATTACCTTGAGAAAGGTCACAATACTAGCTCAATGAATATGTAAACAAATCTCTGGTCACATGATTTTTGTCACACCCATAATATAATTTGACCTCACTAAACATTCCGTTGGTTCAATCATGTTCACTGAGCTGTTACTTTGTATTGTGGGAAGATCTTAAATCAACCTCTGATATTTTTCTAAATGAAAGAAAGTACACATGTGGCGGAAAACTTCAAAACCTTTATGTTTTTGCTACAATAGAGCATGATATTAAAAAATCCAAACAGTACAAAATCACATTCATAATTCTGAGAAACGAGTTTGTATATAAAATGAACTCAATTCAATTCAGTGCTTTGTTTTTTTCTAAAACTGAATCATCAAATCTAGTGAGCATGTAAATATGCATTTCAGTTTGCACAGTTCTCATTCCATTAAAACAAGAATCATTTGTAAGAGAGTCAAGATCATCTAACTTCATAAATAAAATAAATTAGCTGTGAAGCGATGTTCTTCATCTCATCATTGCAGTCTATTTAGAGGACATTTCTACAGGGCATCAATACTAATCTATCTGTCGTCTCTAGTTGAGTATTTATTGCGACGGATTAGAGAAGACACAAGCATTGGCAATATTGATAACTTGCAAATGATTATTAAATGTAAGTATGGTTATTGCTAACAGAATAACTTTTTGTGTAAGCATGCAAACAAAAAAATCCTTTTTTAATCTTAAGCTAACAAAGCCAACATCAAAGAATGTTGCTTACCGAAAAAAATCAAGATGAATTTCAGCTACTTTTTTCAGATAAGATATCAAAGGCAGCATTTGCCCAGTACAATTCCAGGTAAAACCTTTGTCTTTCCAAGGAGATGTTAGGAATAATTTTTTCCCTCCTTTATTTCAATTAGACAACATTTATCGGCTCTACTTTGTTGTGCTAGAATCAACAAAGATTATATTCCAGAAAGGTTTTTCTCTTTTAAAAAAAAGATAAATCACTAATTGTTAATTAATTTGTTCACCTGGGAGGAGTATTTGACATAATTACTGAAACTTTGTCTTAAACTCTCAATTGACTGTTTATAAATTTACTCACTTCATTAGACAACATCAAGCTGTACACTCTTTTTCTTTTCAAATTGTTTACAATCCTATACTGACAAGAATACTTTATGAAACTTTTATGTCTGAACTTAAACATCTACAGGAATAGATCACATCAAATCCCCAAATCAGATCGTTTTACACCTCAATGCGTGAGAAAGCAGCACGATTCACTTCCTAAATTTGACTTTAATACAGAACGCTTTTAACATATATTCACCATCTTCATTTAATGATGGCAATCACGTTGTAATAGCGCCAGTATGTGCTGAAAATTTCTGACGATAAGCAGCCTGGACTCAACTTTGCCCCACTTTTGAAAATGACATGTAAGGAAGCAATTTATAGCTCAACCATCTATATTAAAATGGTTTGTCACAAGCTCACACTATAGGCAGGAGCGGACATTCAGTCGTCTTCTTTACATCTGGGACCTTTGTCCGATATAGTGCACAATTGCCAACTTCATATTCAACTCCATCCAGAAAATTTCAGCTCTTGGAAATTATGAAAGTCCCTCATATAATGTTTTGCTATTTCCATATTGCTTTACCCCTAGCTTGAAGAATGAGTTTGGAAAAATGTTTGTTAAGGATCATCAAACACTTAAAGGTACATTTCCAGTATAACAGTTTCAGAAGTTAGGTTATGGAAAAACGAGTGAAAATAATAAAAACATTTCAAAATCTAAAAAATTTTGGGCGGGTGGAGACGTAAAACACATAATTTATTTTACTTGGCCTACTGAATGAGGCATATTCTAATTATAAAATAATTAATTAGAGCAATGAAACTTTAAGTGGAATATATCCACTTGATAATAATAAATGCCAAACTTGTTTTAAATTAGTTGACATTTTCAAACTGCATGTATGAATTTTAAAATGTAAATACTGCTCTTATATTTTTACCCAACATACTTATACTTATCAATTTCCTCTTTTGAATGACTTACAGTATATGAAAAATGATGACGTCTTATTCCCATAAAGCCAAACCCCAGTATTTGGGAGTTTGTGAGAAAAGAAAAAAAATGATTACAAACTTGATGTAGGTGCTATGTTGTATACAGTTAACAAATCAATTCCAAATGAGCTTTTAATTTTCATCAGGGTTTACATTTGTGACACTGTTAATTCCCAGTTATTCTGACCCTGTTCTCCCCTTGCATAGAACTAGTCATGTGTTTAGAAAACTAAAAGGGAAAATGCATGTATGCTCCAGAATCTAGAAATACAGCAACATGTATGTATTATCAGAAATAATTTAAATTGCATTTAGAGATAAATGTCATATAAATAACAACAAGTCATATCTGCTAACTGATATCACCAAATAAATTGAATATCTTTCTTCAGAGTTTGGTCTTTTCTATTTATCTTTTATATTTAATATTATATCTATTATTATCCATTTTATTATGTGACATTTATCTTCCTGTCATACAAAATATAAATAAAGATGAAAATTATCATTGAAATAAGTTATGCCATTTTCATGTAAGATTTTCTAGTTGGGGTAACCTGGTAGAAGTCCAGTTTATAAATCAGCAATTGAAGATAAAGAAAACAAAATAATGATACGTTGTTTCTCCTTTGATGATACTTTTTATCCAAAAATGAAAAAGTCAGTTTTGTTAATAGTCACGTTAGTACATCAACAATAGTCTATTTACTTTATGAAAATACTATTGATATGCTGTTTAATAATGAAAAATTTATGTTATTATCAGCATTATAATAGTATGAGGATAACCTGGAAAATTGGTTTCTTAATCACACTTTTTTCTAATATCATTAAGTAAAAGTCCTTAGAGAAAGTGATGACATTTTACTCTATCCAAAATGCATTAAATCTTTGTTTAGGAAATAGACAATTTGCTATATCAATTGCAAGCTATTGACTTTTGAGTTGACTAAAGAGCTTTGTTAACAGTTAACCAGAATTTTATAATATCCTACTTATATTTAAGATTCTATTAATTTACAATGATAAATAGCTCTCAATATTACCTTCTTTTAAATGGTCCTAAATAAGAGTACAAATTTCACTTCAAATGAGTGAGATTTTCTCTATAAAATGAGAAATACTTTATTTGTGTCGCTCTTATGATACTGCGAATAGCTAATAAAGCAAATAAAACTACATGTTTGGACTAATAATAATAATAATAGCATTTTTATAGCGCCATTTAACCGAATAGGATACAAAGCGCTCATGATTTGCTGCAGGTAAGGTAGATCTTCAAAACCATTTCACTTCACTTAGAAGTGCCTCCTTAGAACACATTGAATTTGTACTTCGGTTGTAATATACACCCTTTGTGCAGTTCCCATAACCTGGATGTGGCAGAATCAGATGGACAAATCTAGTGACAGTTTTAGATGCAAGAGGACGGCCAGAGTACCCGGAGAAAAGCCTATAGAAGCGAGTATGAACTGTAAACCAAATCCACAGGTAAAGGATCAAAATCAAGTCTTTTAATTTTAAAAGGCAAGCATTGAATTCAAAACATCAAAGTATGATCACATTTGTATGTAATTACATATTAAAACAATTCAAATGTGCAACATTTTAGAAACTACTTTGTGCAAATGGTGTTGAGATTTTTCTTTTAAGATTTCCTTTAGTGTACTATGTGACATATTGGATTAATACTTTAAATCAATTTCTCAAACTTTGGAGGAGACAATCTCAGAGCATTCTGTAACCTTGTTTTTAACCCTTATCTCACAGTGTCTGTGACATCTGTCTCCTGAAGCTATCAAACTCACTGGCTCTGTCATAAACACACACTTCTCTATAGACAGAATCCTATATTGCCAAGACACTTCTTTACAATTTACCATGTGTCTGTATTCCGGTTGGCTCGTATCCTCAATGTGTTATCCCGCAAGCACTCCCGAGTATTTGGTCTCATACACGGACAATTGCACATATATTTGCCGATCAATTTTTGCCTGAGTGTTTTGCCTTTATTTAATTTTGTGCCTCGGTTTCATGGCACAAGGTTTCACTGATAGCTGCAGGTTATTGCGAAGTCTGTGATTGATTGGTGAGATGAGCTGAAAATAGCAACCTCAGTGTGTCATTTAAGATGCAAAAAAGAATGTACTCATGAATTGATAAAACATGTTGAAAAAGAATCCTATACATTTGAATGGACAATTGCACATATATTTGCCAATCAATTTTTGCCTAATAGTGTTTGCCTTTATTTAATATTGTGCCTCGGTTTCATGGCACATAATTTCACTGATAGCTGCAGGTTATTGCGAAGTCTGTGATTGATTGGTTAGATGAGTTGAACATAGCAACCTGGGTGAAACCATTCATATGAAATGAGCAAACTTCAAAATGGTAGAATAAAAAATCCTTCGTATAATCCCTGGATAACAATTTTTTTAAGTATGCTGTTCTCAAGGGAATCAACATTGGCAATGTTGTATCAGAGTATTTTGGATTGTGAATGACAGTAATGCACAGACAAGCGGAATCATCATAAACAAGTTTTTGATTTAACTGTACAGTTCTGCTTTGATCATGCCTGTAGCCAGGGGTGTGCAGAAGGAGCAAATTCAGCTTATTTTTACCAATTAGAGGTCATCCCGCACATCGGGGTTAACCACAAAAAGCCTATCCTGGCTACGCAGGTGAAGATGTTACTCTATTATGATGGTCTTAACAATGCATGTGTATCAACATTTTCCCATAAAAACTGAATGCATGTGTAGGCACACTTAAATATCTCTCATCAATAACTTCATTTTCCAAGCTACTGCCATTTTACAGACACCAGTCATTGCATTTAATTAACTAATAAACAAACTAGATCTTTACAGCCATTAATTCTATAATAACAACTAACGAGATGATCATCCATAAACACAATCATATGAAATATATGTCCTGTCATGTCTGGAACAGCAAGAGGCCCATTTTGGGTGACAAAATGAAATGTCTAATTCTCGTATCCTTGACTGGAATAACTAAATAGTAAATAGGGGTAAATAGTATGGTCTGGGAACGGACATATATACATGCCTCTGCAAAAAATAAAAAGAAGAAACATCCCTTTATGAAAGGGCCAAATTATAAACTATTCATTCAGATTAACCATCTTTGTTTTGATCTTTGATCTGTCCCCTCCTCAAAGAAAAAGAGTCAGGTTCTAATTTACCATAGGGAGGGCTGATATAAATAGGAAATGCTGGTAGGTAGTAAATTTGGCAGAAAATGAATAAATAGAAAATGTTCAAACTTCTACACTACCAAATTATTGTCGCTTACCCCAGAAGTGCTTTCTAGGAATTTTAACCAGAGCTATCAAGACCGGCTGAAGACATGGTTGGTTCCACGAAAGCGCTTCTGGGTAAGAGATAATAATTTGTAGTACAGAAGTTTGAACATTATCTGCTTAACTGATTACTAATTTATGATCTCTGATAAAAACTTAAAAATTTTAATTCTATTTTCAGTATATGACTCCCGGGATATGACCATCAAAAACTTGATACAAACTCTCAATTGACTTGAAATATGTTCACCTATCTTTAGTAGACATCAGTGCATGCTGCATATTTCAATTATCCTTAGATGACAAAAATACATCATGACGATTCTTCATGTCTGAACTTCAACATTATCAATTTACATGAATGGATCACATCAAATCCACAAATCAGTTCGTTTTACTCCTAAATGTGCGAAAAAGCAGCTACTAGGTGCTTATTTCACATCCTCAATTTCACTAAAAGCTTTAAACATCTTTGCCATCTTCATGTAATTATGACAGTCAGGTTCTAATAGATTCAGTATGTGCTGAATATTTCTGACAATGCACAGCATGGACTCAACTTTGGCCCACTTTCAAAATTAGCATGTAAAGCAGTAATTTATAGCACTAGCATCGATATTGAAAATGGCCCATTATGGTGCGTTTACACTGTGACGACTTGTTTCGACGTAAGGTAACGTATTTGCAACTAAAAAGTTGTAACTGAAAGCAACTGATAGTATAGCGTGCGTAGCTAGCAGCGTGTAAGAGAATTAACTGACTTTAACTAACAATGACGGATGTAAAAAATATGCAGGTCTACGTTGCTTGTCGTTACCCCCAATACGTCACAGTGTAAACGCACCTTTACACTCTCCCTTTACACCAGGTTGATTTTTGTTTTTCTCGATTAACATCCCATTAAGATAAACTGCACTTAATGAAGAAGGCCTTATATGAACTCATTATTCATTTGCTCTTAATCATAAAAGTCAAACCTGTTACAAATTAGTTGACATTTTCAAATTGCATGTTTGAATTTGAATGAGAAATACCGTTTTCAAGTGTTTCAACTTATCATATTTTTACTACTAAAATGTTTATTTTGTCTTTGGACTGACTTCAAGTTTTCTTTTTTAAATCATGGTTTCTTCAAGTCTCTATCATGGACCAAATTATAAGCTATTCATACTTTCAGAATGTCGCCTAACCATCTTTTTTACAGATCTATCTCCTCAGTCCTCAAAGTAAAAGGGCCAAGTCCCAATTTGCTATAGAGAGAGCTGATATAAATAGAAAATGCTGCATCTAAAGGTAGTAAATTCTGTACATGATGAGAGAAATGAATATAGATGACAACTGATTACTTATTTATTATTTCTGAAAAGAACTTAAATTGTTCATTCTATTTTCAGTATATGACCATAAAAAACTTGATCCAAACTCTCATTTGACTTGAAATATGTTAACGTATCCTTAGTAGACATTTTCAAAATTATTTAGAATCCTTAGATGACAAGAACACATCATTACAACTCTTCATGTCTGGACTTCAACATATTCAATTGACATGAATAGATCACATCGAATTCCTAAATCAGTTTGTTTTACTCCTCAATGTGTGAAAAAGCAGCTACTTGTTGCTTATTTCACATCCTCAATTTGTCTTTTAAAAGAAACTTTTAAACATTTTTGTCACTTTATGTTGTTATGACAGTCCCATCCTAATTGATTCAGAATGTGCTGAAAAATTTCTGACAATGCACAGCATGGACTCAACTTTGCCCCACTTATTATGTAAAGCAGTAATTTACAGCACTAGCATTGATACTGAAAATGGTTCACAATGCTCTCCCTCTACACCAGGTTGATTTTTGTTTTTCTTGATTAACATCCCATTAAGATAAACTACACTTAATGAACAAGGACTTATATGAACTCCATTATTCATTTGCTCTTAATCATAAATGTCAAACCTGTTACAAATTAGCTGACATTTTAAAATTGCATGTTTGAATTTAAAAAGGTAAATACTGCTTTCAAGTGTTTCAACTTATCATATTTTTTCCTACTTAAAATTTTTAGTTTGTCTTTGGACCTTTTTTTAAATGATGATTTCTTTAAGCCTCTCTCCTGAATTATAATGGGGAACATGTATATTCTCATTATTTATGATACAACTTGCACTTTTATACTTTTGACATTTGTACCAGTCTAAAACAGTGTGATTCTCGAATTTTTCTTGGATATCCCTAAAAAGCACATTATATTTAACCAAGGAATTTTTTTTCCATAAGACGAAATATTAAAAACGTGAGTACAAAACATGGTTTTGACAAATTAATATTTTACTTATGATTTTTTTTAATATTAACTGGTACTGATGGAGATATGAACAAGTCCCTCTAATTCCAATTTTTTTTTCAGAACCCCACATATATATTTTTGTAATGTCTACCGATAAGAGCCATCTTGGACTCAATTCACTTAAAAATGCTTACATGCAATTACTCTCTATTATTAGCAACAAATAAGGAAAGATAAGATTCTATATATCCAAACGCACAATCAGAAAACTATGGATTTATTCAAAATAAATAGGTAAGGCACGTATAATGCAAGCATGATTTTTTGCTGAATCAAGGTTGTTTGATATAAAAATGAGCTTTTTGAATGTTTATAAGTTTGAAGAAATACTAAGTACCGACACTGTATTGTGCATTGTTAATGATAAAAACTGCCGGTCAAAAGTGTTTGCGCAAGCTCAAAAACGGGCAAAAACCAAATTATTGAATCAAACAACCGAGACTATAAACAAATTAATTTTTTTTGGTGTCATATGTATTCAATATAAATAAATGCATGTTTCCTCTTCTATTCCGATCTTCCATAACCATCAATATGGCCAATTTCCTGGACCACATACAAATACATCACATGCAGTTATTGACATGTACCTGCGTAGTTTACTATTCGGTGCTCGTTATCACCATGTTACCGAAGAGAACATTTTCAGGTTAAGACCTTTCAAACAAGTGTGCAGTTATATATTTAAACTCCATTTTTGAATGTGCAGAAGAAAGAATACAATAAGTTTAGCAAGCCATATTTTCAAATGTGCTGAATGCATTTGCTGTTGAGTTCTTTAGAGCTATAAAAATATAAGATCCGTAAAAAAATATGCAAATGTCGATGAACGGTTCCCGATATATTGCTGCTTGAAGGTTTTGTGCACAAACACTTTTGACCGGGAGTGTATATGAATGGATAACATGATGTCCTAAAGCAATTCTGATTTATCAAAAAAAAAAAACATAGTTACATATGATACAAGCCTGAAACACTCTCCGTGAATAAATGAAACACTCTCATCTAATCAGAAATATCGAAATGCTAGAAAAATTTGAAATACTCAACTACTGTGACACAAAATGTGTTGCTATTATCCAAAATGTTATGATAGCAGATCTACAAATCTTTGCCAAATTGATCATGCATTCACGATGAATACTTTTCACTTTTATGATAGCATTTGATTAAAAACAACTTTCTCACCGCTTACAATAACGATGAAAGAAGAGCTGTAAGCCTGGCCTCAAGTCGACTATTATACTGGTACGATTTTGCAGATAATGCTGGGCTTGAAGGCAAAGGATATACTTAGTGTCAGTGGCTCAGGTTAACCGCTTTGTGAAGAATATTGACATTTTAATATAATGGTGTAATTAAAGTGCAACATCTATCGTAAAGTAACTTGCATGTGGTGCATTGTAAGAACTAGTTGAGAACCCATGGTCTAGATGTCCAATTTTGGTCCTGATATCTGAAACTTGGACTAGATAGTCTAGTTTTTGGATGGTTACAGTTTACCAAAACTAAAACATTCAAATGGTCAAAGAGAGATTTCAGACAACTTAGAGATTATAGATCAGATTAGATAGTCTCGTTTTGTCTGGTTTGTCCCCATTCCTTGTTAAATATCACTGCTTTAAACTAGCAGGATAAATCTCTATAGTATTGAAGCACAAACATTTTGCTATTTGAAAATTGTCTAAGCTTCAATGTTGATCAAATTTCGGTCATATGATTCTAATTCTTATCAAGTGTCAAAAAATTAGGGATTACTTCAAAATTCAGCAGTTGCTATTGTTTTGAACAATGACAACAGCCAAGAACCAGGTCCGAGCTACTGGTTAAATTTGAAGTAGCCCCTTAAGGGTGCACACCACTAATTAGAATTCCTATTCTTTTAAATGCAAAGATACCATGATGTTTGGCCCAAAATGTCACATTCAGGGAGTGAAAATGCATTAAAACCTTTAATATTCTAAAATAAAATGAAATTTCCTATCAATTTAGATGCATTCCATCATGGGTTCAGCAGCTCATTTTTTTGCTAGACTATCGCAAAGATTTACCATGTTATGGACGGCCGGTACTTCTAGATCATTTTGCGATCCTAAAGTCATGGGCAAATCACAAAATATCTACACATGTTTGGGAAAAACAAAGTGTTTCTCATCAATATTTATAAAGGCACATCTAAAGTACAAATCTAGACCACAAATAAGGCATTCAAGCTGATTTTAACAGTTTTTGAGATGCTTTAGGTCAACCGGTCCGACATGTAATGGCGTCGTAATTGCGTCGTCTGCTATTAGTGTGCACCTATTAGTGGTGTGGACTCTTAGCAAAATTCAGCACAATATAGTAATTGGACCTAACAAATTTACAAGCCCCTCTGTGTCTATAAACAATAACAAATTGATAAGGTTATAAGTAGTTTAAACCCAAAAAATATTATCCACCAGTGCAGTGCAGGTACACATCCTATAAAACCCCCATTTGTAAACTATTGCAATTAACAATATCATCACATCATTTCTAGCAAGAGCCATCCCCTCCAGAATTACTTTTCTTAACTCAACAATTGCTAACCTCTTTTGAACTCTGTAAAGCAATTGTGGCTTTCTCATTTGCAGTGAGAGAAAATGAGATGGAACGTAGGCGACACCTTTCAATTCATGTTATTCAAAGTGATACCTTCAAGGAGAATGGCACACTATGCATAGAATTGCGTAACATAGAGAATTGTAAAAGCAGTGAAACATATCATCTCTAAATTAACAAATTGTACAATCTTAAATTTATTATGTGATGGCTCACCCCGAAAGGTGGGATTTTCCAGATGATATCAATTTTGATTTTATCATTTCATCCATTATATAGCATTTTCTAAGCTTTAAAATGACACCTTACTTGTTGAAATTGATCAAGGCAATCAACACTCTTAGAAGGCCGGTATCAAATATACGAGTAGTTTTCGGGATCATTTTATTTTGATCCTTTAAGGATCACTTTTGATCCAAAATGGATCGTTTTGATCCTTTTTTGGATCAATATATACAAAAGGATCAAATTTACCAGGATCCTTTTTGATCCTTTTTTAGGATCATTATATTTTGATCCTTTTTGATTACAATATCAAATTTTTGATTCGTATTTCTGGATTATAATTTGATACGGAAAGGATGAGCTCATATTTGATACCGTGTTTGGATCCAAGGTGATTTTTGTCTCATATTTCATCCTGGCTTCGTATACTCCGTGTACGCTACATAGCAGGTGTTGTCAATAATGATATAAATACGATAATTACACCCCGCATGATAACTGCCTCGCAGTGGCCAAGTGGTTAGAGCGATGGTCTCGTAGTTATGGTCACTGATACGTGCCGGCGGTGTGGGTTCAAGCCCTGCTAGGGTCACTCCAGTGATATATTTTTAGGCAGATCTTTTTATAAGAAATATTTGATCCTTTTTTCGGATCAAGCATTTTGATCCTTTTCTTGGGATCACTTTGATCCTTAAAGGATAAGCTCATATTTGATACCAAAAAAGGATCAAAATTGATCCTTTTTGTCTCATATTTGATCCTTGCTTTCTAAGAGTGAAGTTTTACAACAGAAAATCTGCTGGAAATTCTTATTATTTTCTTTACTTTTTGCTGCCAATTGTCACCAGTTTCTCGTAAGTGTTCTTTTGCAAAGTACCCCTTTTCAGGGTGAGTCATCACATATTTAGCTACTGAAGTTTGGCGGCTTAAATAATCTAAGTTTCCAAAGTACAAGATAACATTTGAAATATTAATCTTTAATGTAATAACACAAATTGTTTTCTGATTTTTTAATGTGTCTTATACCAAGATAAATCTTAGAATTTACCAAATTAAAACTGGCATACTTTTATCTTCTATATTCATCTTTGTTTGTGACAGTAACATCTTGCTATGAGAAATTACAAGGAATTAATGATCTCTCAATAATAAGTAATATATTACTACTATTTATGGTCTAGAGTGAAATGTGACCATTGCATTGCTTAAAAATATCAACCAGATTTTTAGAGTATACTTTGCTGGTTTGCTGGAATGTTAGCAACTATTCTGTGAAGCACACTTAAGTGATTTTAAGTGACTTAAGTTATTTTAAAAGTGTTTCAGCATTAAACCAATTCACTGTACCATGTGTGCAACTATGCGATTATGTTCATCTTTATTTAGATCCCAACAGCTACAAAATATTAATTTCGGTCTTTAAAAAACATTATAATTTTTTGACATTCTATATCTTTCATAACAATGAACTTGATACAACTTGTAATTATAGCTAAACGTGTAGGAGCAATAATTGAACCTTATATAAAGGTAAACATTTTCAAATTTCTGCTTCACATAATAATAAGGGTTTTTCCCTTTAGAGTTTCCCCTTAGAGGCAATTTCCTTTATTTTTCAAAACACACATACCAGGTGTCCCAAAAATGGTTACATGTAGAAAAATTACCGTGTGCTAAAACTGTAGTAGTTAGAGAAACGAAACTTTGCACACATTGTTTTACAACCCTCTGCTAAATACTCGTAACATTGTGATATCACAACGTTATTGGTTTTTGAGTTATTAACAAAAATAGATACCTATGTCAGAAACGCATTTGTTCAAAATTCAAAATCGGAAGCATGTTCGTTTGTTGTAATTTTAACCCTCGTTCAACCCATGTAAACTTGAAATTGACATGTCCAAAGTTAGGTCGTTGCATACCATAGTATAGGGTAGAGTTTCTTCTTCCCATTGGTACCATAATCTTGAAAATTTGACTAGTTGTTACGTAATTATGACGTCATAAGTTACTACAGGTCTAACAATTATGTCGAAATCTGATTTTGGGCAAAAATTGCAACCGATTCAAAATTTTGCTATTTCTGTTATTTCTAAATGTCGATCAGACTTTTGCTGCTCTAAAGAAAATTATAATTTAAAAATGTCCTGTAAGTTTAAGATTATTTTTATTTTAAATTTACACAAGTTTGCAGTTTAAACTATTAAAAACAGTTAAAGAATTAATGTTAACCATGACAATCTGATTGTGCTTTATCATGTTTATGCGTATTCATCAACTTTCGCGCCAAAACTTGATTGACAGGTTCAATATAAACTACACATTCTGGAATGCATGTATCCGTAATTTGCATAATAGATATACTAAAAGAGAGTTCAATTATTATTCAATTAAAATTGTATCAAATTTGGTTTAATATAAAGTCTGATCATGATCATTTAGAAAAATGCACATTAAAATACCACAAAACGTGTATGCTTATCATTTTGTAGAATTTTGAACAAATGCGTTTCTGACATAGGTGTCTATCTTTGTTGATAACTCAAAAACTAATTATACTGTGATATCAAAATTTTACGAGTATCTAAAAGAGCAATGTTAAATAATATGTGTCAAGTTTCGTTTCTCTAACTACTGTAGTCTTAGCACAAGGTCATTTTTCTACATGTAACCATTTTTTGGGACACCTGGTACATGCAACTTTCAACATTATTTTATAAGAACGTTATTTCTTCATTCCTTTCTTAAACTGTTATTAGTATCAGGTATCAGCTAAATTTATGAAAGAGAATAATCGGGCCAAAAGGAAACATTCCCCAGGCTAGTCATGAGATACCAATATCATGGGTGTTCAATATGTTTGGAAAGCACACAGAAGTTGCTAATTGTATCACAAAGTAAAGGAAGTAGAAGAAATAGTCTGGAGGGAATCTAACTCCTGCACGCCATTAATCGAGAAACGTCCAAACAGGTTAACAACCCTCGCTTATGACGAGGATGTTAAGACCTGGTGCATTAGGCATAGATGGGAG
>JXSR01S074221.1:61937-75243 GCA_000969725.1 Ophiothrix spiculata | reverse complement strand
ATATTTTATGGGGTTTTTTTTGCCAACATGGATCAGAAATGATACAAGGCCAATGCCCCTTTAATTCAATCAGGATTAAGGAATATTTTATGGGGGTTTTTTTTTGCCAACATGGATCAGAAATGATACAAGTCCAATGTCCCTTTAATTCAATCAGGATTAAGGAATATTTTATGGGGGTTTTTTTTGCCAACATGGATCAGAAATGATACAAGTCCAATGCCCCTTTAATTCAATCAGGATTAAGGAATATTTCATGGGTTTTTTTTGCCATGATACAAGTCCAATGTCCCTTTAATTCAATCAGGATTAAGGAATATTTCATGGGTTTTTTTTGCCAACATGGATCAGAAATGATACAAGTCCAATGCCCCTTTAATTCAATCAGGATTAAGGAATATTTCATGGGTTTTTTTTTGCCAACATGGATCAGAAATGATACAAGTCAGCAAAGCATAGAATAAATGATAATTTTATACACTAGCTGGCTAACTAAAGACACATCAATTTTTGAACACAATTGAAAGTGAATCAATCTGGACCTGTCAAGATATAAACCCCAGACCTCTTGCTTTGCGGACAAGGATTCCACCTTCGAGGCACACATGTTCACATGATAAGACTCAGAGCAGAGTATTCAAGATATATCACTCTCACAAGCATCTGTAGCAACCAACATGATACAATATTACAAATATTTGAAGAAGGCCTATGCTCCGTTATTGCTTTGTAACTCAAGCTCAACTAAAAATTACATCCATATAAAAGCATATTTCCCTGGGGAGTGGGGTTACTCAAATTTGGTTTGGGTAGGGAGGTGCCTCTGAAAAATTTAAAGAGCCACCATTCCAAATAGCATTTTAAATAAAAATGTACCAATCCATGCAATGCACTAAATATCTAAAATTTCGAGACAAATTTATTTTGGCACTAATTTTTTAGAAGAAATGCTCCAATTTCTGTTTATTGGTGCAAAGTTTGGGAAATTTTGAAAAGAAAACCCATCAAAATACCACATATTGCAAAGAAAAAGGATGCTTGAAATACCAGAGAGACTGATTTTGCTAACCTGAATTTGCAGAACGTCCCCATAACCCCTTTGTACTAAATAGTCACCCGAGCATATTTCTACTTACAGATTTACATGCTTATAGTTGCCAAATATACCCCAACACTCACACCTAATTGGTTGTAGTTAACAGTTTTATATAATTTTTCTCAAGGTTGTTTTTCACTTGTTCGCAGGTTTTTTGTCTACGCTTGTCAAGTTTATCTGCTTATTTATGCACTTATTAACACACATTTTTGCAGTGCTAGATTTGTTGATTTTGATCGTTTACGCTACGCTGCTGATGTGCATGTTTAGAGTGGCGTAAAAACAGCTTTGAGAGCTCTTGAGATGCAGTACCTGATTGGTTACATGATTTTTAAAAATACAGTGGAAACTTGTTAACACAAAGTTCACATGAATTTACATTTTGCAATGTGTAATCGGAACTATGAGTTATCAAACAAATTTATTATGTAAAAGATTCTTCAGAATTGACAAGTACTTTATTTGTGTTATCAGGAATTAATGTTATCAAGTTGCCACTGTTGTTTTATTCTGTTCTAATTTAAAAGATAACAACATACATAAAATACCTCATTTCTATTCAAATGCAGAGAGTTGACATCTATTTCTCCTGCAAAGCCAACCACTGAACTAATTGCTGTATCTCGGGACTGAAAATGATAAACAAAATTAAATTTATTTTAAAAATCAAAATGACATTTTCAAAAATAGAGCAAACATTGAAATTACTCTTTCCTAATTGATGTTTTTGAAGACAGAATATTGCAAATAGTACCTGCATTTAGAAAATGGTGCAACATGTTTTAAAACACAGGAAGTCAAAACTATATTAATTTTGATAAAATTGTATACATTTTTATCCTAATGACAGTGGGATCGCGGGTGGCATGGGGTATTTCCGCTACATTATGTCTAATGGTCAAATGGTCATTGAAAAAGGGGTCAGGTGAACTGATTTTCTGTAAAAAATGGACCTTAGAAACCAATTTTTAGGGTCTAGTGAACTGAAATTTTGGTCAAAAATAGCCTCCTGAGCTGAAAATGTTTGCATTTCCTTAGCATTTTTTTTGCAGTTAGAGCTAAAATTTTGTAGTTTTCCTCAAAAACTGGGTTAAAAGAACTACATCACGCTGAAAATTGGGATCTAGTGAGTGGCCTAAAAAAGGGGGTCTTGACCGCCGAACATATATATCCTACCCACATATGTGAGTGCCCCCCACCCCCCCGGCCTTTTTCACACACATCTTCCACTGTTCTTTAGATTCCCATTTATATAGCAAGGTTTTTAGATTTAAAAGAAATAGTTATACAATTTCATTGTTGCCAAAAAAAAATATGTCATTGACTTCCAACATTCAACAGAATTAATGTTCTAGGTACCCCTTTAACAGAATCACATTGAGCTCTCATATTGTATTATTTTGAACTGAATTCATGAATTTGATCTCTATTTCATGAGGATATGAGGCTAATATTTACCTGATAAAAGAATACTATCATTGTATTATAAAGGTTGGCAGGCTTAGCACATATCTGCACCCTAAGTTTTGTTGCATTTCGTACATGCATTTAGTCTCAAGGGGCTTGGCAAGATTTTGGGCTTAAAGGCTGGGACTTAATGGTTTATCTTGAAACTATCCCGGTATCCTACTTAATTTTCATGTGGGTATCAAGGTACCCCAATATGCAAGTCAATCAATCAATGATAACATGCATACCCCATGAATTAAGGAGTCTATTCGTACAGGGGACCCACAGCTTTAAGTGACTGTCCGACCACGGAGCAAGTAGAGTAAAGTTTCTTACCCAAGGAAACAAGGAGACGAAAACCGCCCGGCCCGGGACTCGAACCCACAATCTCTATATTACGAGACCCGTGCTCTAACCGCTCGGCCACGCTCCCCTCCTATTGTAAGATGGTTCAAAGGAATGTTGGAATGAAAACAAATCACCAGCAGATGGTGTGGGTGTAAAATGATCATAATAATGTGTATTATCCTCTGATGAAGACATCAGTATAAAAATTCCTTCTTTTTGAGACTGATTTATGTTTCGTTATTCGTAATTCTAGAATGTTTTTCCAGTGAATCGCTGCATCATAGATTTTTATATACTCCCATTCAAGTAATTTAAATTGGTTTGGTTATCCAAATTTGTACCCAGATAAGGTTGGATCGGACAAGGAGAAGTATCAGGTACCAGTACCAGGGAAATAATCCCTGTATAATACATAGAAATGGGTTGACAAAGTCATAAATATGTCATATATATAAATTTTGAGAAAAGCCTGTGGAAAAAAAAGAATATCCCAGTACATTTATGTGGAAGGGGGAATATAACCCTCATTTCTGTCACCCATGAGAATAAACAAAATGAATGTATCTTTTACACTGAAATTCATTTATTACCTTGTTTGGTAAAGCTGCCATTTGACACCAGACATCAACTGATTCTGGTTGGATGCCTAACTCTTCTTCCGTTTCCCTCAGTGCAGTAGCTATGACATTGGCATCCTTAGCATCTTGTATACCACCTGGAAAACTATAAGTAATTAGACAAAAAAAAAGAATTTTAGAAAACAAAAGAGAGTTAAAAATGTTTGGAAGCTCCGAGGAAAGAATCTAAAATGTAACTTTTGAGTATATCAGTTGTACTGAAAAGTCTCATTCTACCAATGAAAAACTTGTTCAGCTATTGTAAAATCAAAAAGATCAATCAAGGGAACAAATCAGAATCATGAAAGTGCATTGCAAGTCAATACAATTACTTCTTGGTTTGGTTGTCATGACATTTATATGTTTGATTCAAACTTTAAAGCAACTTTCTGTTCACTATATAATTGTAACCAGTTCCCACTTACATGAACAAAGCTAGAGAATATTTTTCCACAAATCAACAGATGGAAAAGGCATTTTTGGAAATATTAACTTTCATGCAAGAGACTCTCAACAAATGATTTTACATATTATCATTATTTAAAGTTTACTCAATTAAGTAAAAAAAAACATATATTTAGAATCTGTATGTTTTTTGTTTGAAATTGGTCAATTAAGGTTGAAATTAGGATAATCTAGGATGGGTTTCATTTTTTTTTTTTTTTTTTCGTTTTGAAAATACACTGCAGTAAAATTTGCGCATGGCTACTACGTCACATGAGTCACGCAGTTGTGTCATGCGGGCCACATTCATAAGGCACTGCACACTACACATAGAACACACACACACATTTGAGCACAGTTTATCTGTTGCATAGAGTGGGGTAGTGTGTAAGGTTTCCTTTGCAGAAAAACAAATTTTTGTCCTACAAGTAGAGAATTTTTTGAATGATCAGCCTGATAACTTTTACCAATTTTGATGTAACTTTGCTACCAAACATCCAATAACTGCCAATAAACAAATGCAAGGTGCCATTATAAAATTAAAAAATCTCAGCTTTCAGATCAGATGAGACCAAAATAGCAGTTTTGATTTTACCTTTCGATAACATGAGATGGGTCACAATTGTAAATTTGAATCCGAATCATACAAACCTGACTTCACCCCTATGTGACTTGAGATTTGAAGAACGCAGGGTCAGCAGCACAGCTGGTTGACCATCGACGGTGCATAATGGAACAAGGACACTAGCCTGCTTCTCCACTTTCTTGAAGAGACGATGAGGCACCTTGATTTCTGACAGCCGTGATATCATCTCCTCTCTGGTTTCTTGAGAAAAAATCTTTTCTGCTGTAAGATCTTTTGAATCTGAAGTATTAAAAGCTTTGGTGGTGATAGTAGTTGATCTATTTTGGTGTAAAAATAATTTACTGTTGAATCTCGATGTCATAGAACATGATGAGCTCCTATTACAAGTATGTATACAAAATCGTTGCAAGGGTTGATTTATGAAGAGACCTGATGAAACTGCACTTTGTAAATGTAAGCACCTTTTTGAAAATACATTTCTGTGGCATTTGACTAGTAGAATAGACTTTTGTTGCATTGATGAGGCTAGCTGGATAAGACGAGGTGTCATGTTAAATAGTCTTTGGCACTGCAGGAAGCATGATGACGGTTTATTCAGGTAAAACATGGTGGATGCAGTGTTAGTGATATCCTCTTCTGTCTTGGTTGTTGAAAGTTATGAGGTCGAAGCATCACACATGAGTCAATGCCTGAAAAAACAAAACAGATATTGATTTTTAAAAAGAAAATCTTTTTCGTACATTTTGGAAGTGACATATCACCAATTAACAACTTTAAGGAGAATTTGGAGATGCTGGAAAACAAAATCTTTTACAGAAGATAAGAGACAGAAGGGAACATTTGCCATAGTTTTATAAAGAGAGAGCCTTTATCCGGACTTGTCCACTGGACCCCCAAGCAAACTGTTTGCCAGGTCTGCATGACTCTCTGCTTAGTTCTGAGTTAGATTAAAGTCAATGGCGTAAAGTTCAAAAGGGGGGGGGGGAGGGCTGGCTGCACCACCTGAAGTTTGTCATCTAGAAATTTTAGCCAATTGAAAAGAGAGGGTAAAGGAAGAGCAAATGAGGAAGAAAGAGAACTACGTAAAAAAAACTTGAAGCAATGCACACAAGATTGTGCCTAGACATGCTCCTAAGCTTGTACTTACTATAGACTTCTCGCTATCTCAGTTGGTTAGTTCTCGTACTGACATGAGCTGTTGATCATTTTGCGTTCGAGTCCAGCTGGAGCTAAGTGTGCAAAAACTGTATATTCTACGAGGGTGTGAATTGCTCAAGCTAGGGTTGTGCCAATTAATGTAGGCCGCAGTAAGCCCTTTGGCCCCAGGGTCCAGATAGTGATTTACCCCAATGATTAGAACAAATTGTGCATGCTCTGTAAAGTGTGCTGAAGCCTTAGTGGAATAACAAGTCAGGGGAGGTGTAGTGCACTATAAATCGCTTGCATTTATTTTTAATTATTCTTGTTGTTTTGAAACTCATGAATCTGCGATGTTCATAAATTTGCCGGCCGCATTTCAGCCTTGATTTGCGCGGCGTACCTTGGCTTCAGTAAACACAATTTGGGTTGTTGAGATTTTGATAAATGACTAAAATAAAGGGAAAACATGATGTGCAAGCAGGCTAGTATCTCTTTACCTAGGCCTAATCATATTCTTTTGTAATTATGAATCTTTCATAAAACGATGAATTTTATAGAAACTTTTAAATGCTAATAAACTAAACAAATAAACCAAGAAATATGGGTTATAGTCGAGTAGTGAGGCCTTGGGACCCGGACAAAATGTTCCCGTCCAATGTTTTGGTATCATTAGAAGCAGAAAAAATTCTTCTTTCACCCATTCAAAATCCCCAAAAATCCCCTTTGGGGAAAATTTGTTATGGCCATTTGAAAATTGAACTCATTCTCTTTTGGCGTAGTAATTTTGAGTCAAAATACTACAGAATAATGCGGCTGCAAACTACGCAAGTAGGCTTGCGTTGTAAACGCTGTTATAAAAGCGCGCGTAGTAACCAATGATAGGGGTTGCGTAATTTTGTACGCACTTCACTCTCTTGATGTTAAATATTTTTGCGCCATTTATAATTGACCATCAAGTGAACAGTTTTTGAACACGTTTTGCTTTGATGATCGTAATAACTAGGCCTATATGATATGCCTGAGCTTGAGTTTTTAAACTATGTAAACAGGCTATAAACACGATCAACTTCCTTGTAATATTTTATGTAAAGAAGGGTCTATAATATAGCAAATTATAATTTAATAGATTGACGAACAAAACATGATCATCATGTGATCATGCTACATACCTATTAGAACCAAGGAAATTACTTGTTTTGAATTTCTCTGATTAGGAGCCGTACATTATTAATATGGGGGGGGGGGGGGGGTAAATGGAAAACTGACTCAGATATGCCCACTTCTTAAAAAAAGTACATGCTCCCTTTGTAATTTGCACACAAAAAACCCCATGACACCCCCTCTCCATGTTTGACAACAATTATTTCCAAACTATTTTTGTAATGTATAATTTAGATAAAACAAAATAAACAGCAGGTAGGCCTATCTATCATGGTTAAGGTTCTGAAGATAACAAATGTGATGGCTGTCGTAACCCGACCGGTGTCCTAACGGTGGCCGTGAGCCGTAGATACGCCGGAAGCATGCCGCAAGAATTTAACTCCGAATAAACCTTGCGGTTTGTATACGAGATGTCTTCAGTTATGGTCACAACCACTGGTGTCCAACCGGGCATCGCAATCATATACTGATGACCATGGTGACATACAGAGATGTTATCGGCGTTGGTTGCAGCTTCTTGCGGATTATGCGACCAGGGTGATACTAGGGGCCTAATAAATTTTAACAGTATTATTCTTTATAACTAAATCAAATTTAACAGATTTATAAATGAGCATGAATTGTCCGCTATGTATTTTTTATTTTTTTAAGTTTTCTGTTATGGAAAACCACACGGCCCCTTTCAACAATAAAAAAAAACCATTTTGCTTGAATAAAAACATATGGACCCCTCTTTTCACCCCCTCCCCTCCACTTGGTAGAAATAATGAACGGTCCGTAAAGATCACGTTAAATGTTTTGCTGTGTATACATTCTCTATAGGGCCTATACCCTATAATACTATAAACAAATCTCAAATGAGTGGAATCTCATTATGGGACACTAACAAATATTTACAAAAGATTCCTATTCCTGGAAAATTAAAAACTGAAGAAAGGTCTATTATGGTTAAATAAAAGATTAATATTTGTCATAATTTCAGAAATATCTTTTATATTTCTGACAATCGTTTATTTGACCTTAAATTGACCTTTACTATTTTTGAAAAGAAACCCTGTGAGATTGAGGAGAAAATCTGGCATCCCTCCGAAGAGAATTTATCGATTTAGCTTGATTTGAAAGAGATTTGTAGGCCTACAAAAAATAGTTCAAATTTACCTGTAGTCTTTTAACAGTTGAACAGTTGCTTAAAAAAACAACGTGTTGTTAAATACGTTTTGGCTGTTTATACGTAACATAGTATAGTATCACGATTCGAGGCTATACCATACCATTAAATCACGTTATCAACATTCATATTGCTGAGCCTATTACCGGTAGCTTTAAACATAATTTCCCAAAACAGATCCATGGTTTCAAATAAAGTTTTAGCAAATTTAAGCACTTACAGATTTCAAAACTTTTAGCTGGAGCTTTTAACATGTTTAGAGCAAATCCATATTTTCCTAAGAAGTCCTAAGAAGTTATTAGGCCTATATCTTATCATGTTCAAAATGAAATATATTATTCGAGAAGTCTTTCCGTTAAAATATTGTTTGTGACTAGAAGTTAGTGTAAAAATCGAGAGCATTGGGCCTATGAGCACACATCGCCATTAAATTTCTTTGGTTGAGACTCAATAATAAAGGACAAAATATAATCGCCGTTGAGGTATAAAATGCTTCTCGCATTTTACCTATAGGTCCTATGTTTATTAATTTTTACCAGCGTACATGAGCTGTAAAAATATCGACATCCGTATAACCTATTATCTCTATATTTGGCAAAATTTCGTTTACATTACCAATAATTTACACAGGTCTCAAATCAAAATTAAGATGCAAAAAGAAGCTTACAGAAAATGAAGACACATAATCAAAAAATAATGGTCTCTCCTGGAAATGGCAAAACACATGTTATTTATTGTTAGTTTGCCTGACAGAATATGCTTTCAAAACTGAGATTAATTAGGCCTATAACTTAAGACCAATTGTATCTCAAATATTTTTTCTGGTTAATTTCATTCATAGAAATGCAAAATTTTACATACACAGTAATACAAAATTTACTGGGAAAATTTACTTTTTAGATAAATTAAATTAATCTAAAGTTCAGGTTGTTTCCTTCAAAGTTTATCTGGGTAGGTAGCAAAATCATGTCTTCGAATTGATAGAGAGAAAAACATTGGTATAAAACGTCAATTTATTTTGTGTATCATGTTATTTAGGTCTGAAATATCATTTTTCCAATTATTATATTATTGAAATATTTTTGATAAATCATTCTGTAGTGTCCGCATGGTCATGATAAACTATTTATCAGGTACATATTGGTCAATAGTGGTTTTCTTTTTAGTTTAATCGCACGCATGATTCAAAATTTCATTAAAAAAGTGATGATTTTGACACCAAAATGATGATCGGAAAATTGGCACCTCTCTCGGGGTTTTTCGGATATGGCGCGAAGAGCCAAGCCGCTATATTATTGCGTGCCCAGTACATGTAGACGCACAGCGCATAACAACCGCGCAAAAATATTCGCGTTATGGTAGGCCTACGCACATAACAAACGCACTTGCCTTGGCTAACGCGCATTTAACTTATCCGATATTTTCCCGATTTTAGTCAAAAAATATGATTTTTGGAATGGCTGTATCTTTTTTTCCCCAAAGTGGATTAATGGGGATTTTGAATACACGATAGAAGACACTTTCCGCTTTCCATTGGTGCCAAAACATTGGACGGGAACATTTTGTCCAGGCTAAGCATGTTTTGAAGGTCTCACTACTCATCTATTAGTCTACATGTGAGTCGGCCTGCAAAAAAAATCTTTGCTACCAAACATTTGGTCATGACGTCAAATTGACGAGTGACTCCAAATAAGATGACTTTATTATCACACCAAGTTAAGAACAAAATTGTGTGCTAAATTCACACGTGTTGATGAATCAATTTACATTGCGTCGGAAGTTTGTTAGTGGTCTTATACTTTCAATTTGATGGCAAATGTTTGGTGACATCACAACCCAAATGTTTGGTAGCAAAAATTTTGTTTGGAGGCTGAATATAGACTGACCCTAGAGCTAAATAGCAATTACCTCATGAGGCACATGTCTAGAAAAACATGACACGAAAATATCCTATCAATAATTCATAAACCTATCCATCTCATTAGTATTTATTAGACACATTTAATGCCGCTTTCATACTTGTGTAGTTTTGTAGCTGCGTTACATATATTTTTTGCAAAAACTTGCCGCTTCCTGTTGTCATAGCGACAAAGCTGCATATCTCTAATCGATTGATCAAATTTAGTCGCATGGCAAGATCTTTTGGGTTGACATGAATTCAACTTTAAAAGTGACATGAAGTGGCAAAGCTGTAAAGTGAACTACAAAAGTGTGAAATGATCAGCTACAAAGGCAAGCTACAACAAGTAATTATGTATGCCTAGGGCCTGGGCTATGACTGTATTTGGGGCTTCATTTTGCTTATAGGCCTACACAATGTATCACTAACAAATCACATTTTCATTTCTGCGTCGATGAGCTTTGCATAAAATGGACATGGGAAACACTGCACATGTGCGTAATAAAATTTTACAAGACTCAAGTATGCAGGGCAGGCTGCAGAGCGTTGGCTCTGCAAACAAAAAAGTTTGGCTTCACTTAAGGGGGGACAGCAGCAAGTACTACTAAATTTTACGTTTTTTGCAAGTTTATTTTGTACCATAACTTTAATCACAAAAAACACATATTTTGGCCATTTGGGCTTCACGCTTCCAGACAAGGTAAAATAACATTTTTTTAAATACTTCTGAATGGGAATTTGAATTTAAAACACCCATTCAGATGTTGCGTCATTTTTTAAAAAAGGATTTTGATAATTTTTTTGAATTTCATGCCAAATAAGGTCAAAAAATGACAAAAAATGAAGAAAAAGTGAATTTTGACCTTATTTGGCATGAAAATCAAAAAATTGACCAAAATCCTAAAAAAATAAAAATAACGCAACATCTGAGTGGGTGTTTTAAATTAAAATTCCCATTCCGAAGTCATTTAACATTTTTTTTTAATTTAGCTTGTCTGGAAGCCCAAATGGTCAAAAAATTAGTTTTTGTGATTTTCTCAATGTTGTAATTTTTGGTCAAAAATTAACATCACCATCATGTTCATTGTGAATATTCCTTTCTGGAAATGTATACTTTTATTAACTTTAAGCACTTTGTTAAAAAGTTATGGTACAAAATAAACTTGCAAAAACGTAAAATTGAGTAACGTACTTTCCCCCCTTAAGGTTAACTGTCTTAGGCTGCGATCACATAGAACTATACTGTACGCTATACGGCACTATACGGGCAGGTTTTTCCGATCTATAGGACCTTTTTTCTGTGATACTTTTCACGATATAAATCCATCATCTCTGTACTGTTTATATTAACGTTGGGAGTTCACGGTTATTAACAAATCCGTGTACACGGTTTTTTATTCAGGCGTGTAACCGTGTACACGCAAATAACGTCACAAATTTGCGACTGTAAAAGCAATCCAAATTCCATGTATGTACGTACGTAGTCCAAGTTGCAGAATTTTGCATCCTTCATAAAATGCAACATTTCATTACTAAATTAGATGCAAGGTGTATTTTTATTTACATAACTGACGTTTAAACACAAAGACAAGTGAAAACATAGTTACTTATAAATGTAACAAGCTTTTAAACGTTCAATCAACTTCATGTTTTCATGCACACGGCATGCCGGCGCTAGCAGCCAAGGATGTCGCCATTGTAGTTGAAGTATCACGTTATGAAAATCCCGATTTTTTATTTAGCGGCACCACTACAGCGTTCAGGGAATTCCCAGGCACGTCCCTGGATAGCCAAATAATAATCGTACATCGGTGATCGGTGACTTTGGTTAGCTAAAAAATGCTAGCTTTCTCGATGTCTTGATGATGCGATGCATGATTAATCATGAAAATACAACAGAGGACACAATAGAGAGATGGTTTTTTGTTAAATTTCTAGTAAAAACTGGACAGAAAGGCAAGCTTAAAACACTCACGGTTAAACGTTTGATAGAGTTTGTAAACGTTTACACGCGTTCCGTCCGTGTAAACGTTTACACGTGTACACGGTCCCAACGTTAGTTTATATATACATGAAGTAATTTCAAAAATCCCCCTGATCTCACTCCAGAAAAGAAATATTGTTTTCCAGGGTTAGATCAGTACGCTGGCTAGCTCCAGTGATTATGGATTTATATTGTGGATAGTATCATCAAAAATAAAGTTCCTATAGATTGGACAAACTTTCCCGTATAGCATATAGTATAGTTCTAATGTGATCGCAGCCTTACGCTAACTGTAGCTAGCACTTGTGCTATAGTCCCGTGAAGAAAACCTTTTCACTTTTACGCGTCTCTTGCGCCGAGATTAAAGTGCAAACGCAACTCACGCGATACTTGTGAGCTCGCGTGATTTGACAGTTCTGTTCCTGAGGCTGTGTAAGTCGTGACTTGATGATCAATTTGATTGGTTTGTTGTTCACGCATGGTGCGATTTGGTCCTGCCCTGAATGAAAAGGTTTGTTTCAGATGACTAATAACCCGGGCTACGCAATTCAAACTGATGCTCGTAATGTTCAAAACAGTCCATTCATCTCTTATTCTGAAACTCTGTTCCACATTAACATCAAACAAACAAAGTCTGAATTTTAAAGCCGATCTTGAGATCATGCAAAGTTGAAAGTGCACTTTATCACTAACTTTAAAATACAGATACTTACACGGACAGTGCTATCGGTAACACAACAGAGATTTCTCTACCTGTTTTCATACATGGATTACAGAGTGGGTAACCTACAGAGAGATCCACGGTACTTACTGAAGTAGAAGTAGAAGTAGAAGTAGAAGTAAGCTTAAGCCCGTAACCACATTTCTGGTAATTACAGCTCGTTACCGCTTCTTTGATTGGTCAATCAACTTCACTCCTTTCTAATAGTGAGTTTTTTCTTGACGAGTCAACACAATTTAGTTGACGTGTGCTATCACCCATTTTCAATCCTCCTCTCACCGAATGACTCAGTGACAAAACGTTTAAAGGTCTGAAGAAGTGAAGGAAAGGTCTGAAATTGGTGTAAAAATCTCAAAAAATAGGCTGAAAATGAATAAAACAGTGTTAATTTTGACAATGGACAGACCTGAATTCAGGGCGCTATTTTCGGCCCGAAAACTGGCATACCAGGACTCTCTTTTAATTTTTCCCAAGTCATGCAAGTTGCTCCCATAGGCTACTCTGTTGTAACTATTGCAAGATTCACACATTAACTAGAAAATAACAAACTCTCTCACTTTTCTCAAAACTGCAAGAACTTTTATAACACTTACACTTACACTTAAGATTTGATGGGACAGTAATTACAGGTTTAAGCCTTTTATAGCCCCATATCCATATTCTTTCAAATACCAATCAAAGTTGTTCTTGAA
>JXSR01S074221.1:9202-21231 GCA_000969725.1 Ophiothrix spiculata | reverse complement strand
ATTCTCATTTTACAGAAGTGGAAGAGGTGGTGCATGCTATCCTATACCTACTGAGTGACAAGAGTTCTTTCATCAATGGTGTCACATTACCTGTCGACGGAGGTTTCCTAGCCGCTGGAATTTGATTGTGCCGGGCATTTAGGGGAGCACCATTAGATTTCCAGGGGGAGCAGGAAGTTGGGTTCAGGGTTGATTTTTATTTTTTCGCGCCCCAATCAGGAGTGATTTTTTCCTAGAAATTGCTGCATTTTCCCCCTCTTTTCCAAGTTCAGGGGAATTTTTTCTTCTGCCTATGGACGGGGAATGTTTTTCCCAGAAACTTCCTCCCCCCTGGAAATCTAATGGTGCACCCCTTATTGAGGCAAAACAATCATGGACTTTTTAAATCAAAATGTTTTGAAAATGGAGAAATGTGTTTAAAATGGTTATGAACTGATACGTGAAGACATAGATATGTCATTTTAAGGGTTAGGGTTAGGATTCAAGAAAAGCTCACTTATCAGGAAGAAAAACATATTTTTGATATCAATGATTATTTGAAATGTATTTTATACTATACCATTTATTTGTAGTAAAGATATATATATATATATATATATATATATGGACATACATAACATTGTATCAATATTCCATCAATACAAAATGAAATTGGTTTCACATCATATTTACTGTCAAAATTCCAAGCAGTCTATACTCTATAAACCTTGAAGTATGTAACAACCAATCAGACTCTGTCACAAGATCCATAGCATATCCCTTGTATTCTACAACATTGTGAACTGGTGGTTTTGTATTGTGTAAGAGACTAGTATTGGTTGAATCATAACTGAATATTCAAATGAACTAATCTTCCATGTTGGTCCATGTGATAACAACAAAGTTAGCCAAAAATAATAACAATACTGTGTATTTCAAATCTAATTTTGTGAGATTGATCAAATATCACGACGATTACTGGTGGTATGTTCAAGTCCAGAGGGGGTTTTCAGACTATCCCACGATGCATTATTCTGATACACTTAGATATAATAGACAATAATGTTTTTTTGGACAAGGGGCTCTTAGGAATTTGAGAATTCCATTGAATAGTACTCATTCATATCTTTCCAGGGATGTGTTTCTTTTCACAATAGCCCAGTGTTTACCCCACATTGCTGACACCTCAAAAACGTCAGAAACCTGTACAGAAGTATAGGAGTTGAATTGGATTTGCAGGTATATTGTACAATGTTGCATTGCATCGTGGGATATTGTGAAAACCTCCTCTGGTACAAGTCATAATACCATCTGTTGATGAAAACGATATTCATGATTTTGTGAACAACATTCATTTCACAAAGGAGAGATCATTGTTCTTGAACATATCGAAACAACTTGATATTTTTAAAGTTGTATTTTCCATATTTTAACGAAAATATTGTAATACAGAAGTATATTGGGATCCACAAAATTATAACTTTGTTTTAATTTTGCTAAATTACAACTCTTATGCTGATAAAAGAGAGGTCACAATAAATTTGTATTATAGAATTTTAAGTAAAATGAACTTCATTTGATGTGTATCATTGAGCAAGTCTGTGTTTCTCTCATGATTTAGAAAGGTCACACTAGGTGAACAAACCAAATTGTTTGCCACTGGGTTATTGCCATGTGACAATTAAATGTTGGATGATCGAGACTTCCTTCTAAGGTACAGCCGAGGTGCTTGAGGGAGGAAGTCTTGATCACCCAACACCAAGGGACAATAGTTTGGAATACTTGTTGTATTTGTTTTACTACACCTCAAAAAAAGTCAACAAAATCAGTGCTTTGCTGTGAGACATACGATAGTACCATGCAGAAGTTTTTATTACTACGCCTCTTGAATATTTATAAGTCAATACAGTCTTTCTATTGGGCAAACAGCCGAGACGCATTAAACGTATTTTTAACTACTTTCCCGCGTGTGCGTTAATACTCAAGTAGAGTCGCGCGGTGATGCTTTTAAATGATGCGCTTGTGTGTTTACACACGTGCGGGGAAAGTAGTAAAAACTTTCGCATGATACTACCCCATGGCTCATTGCAAAGTTCTGAATTTGTTGACTTTTAAATGTATTTCCAAGTAATATTTTGACTTTTTTGAGGTAAAGTAAAAGAAATACAACATGGTTTATTTCGGAGAAATATTGCAAAATACTGTCCCTAGGCCTAGCTCAGGCCTGTTCAAAATGGAAATAATGGCCTTGATCACGCCTGTGGAAAATGGAAATGGCTTAGCTCAGGCCTGTGGAAAATGGAAGTGGCCTAGCTCAAGCCTGTGGAAAATGGAAATGGCTTAGCTCAAGCCTATGGATAATGGAAATGGCCTAACTTAATCTTGTGGGAACTGGAAATGGCCTAATTCAAGCCTTTGGAAAATGGAAATGACCTAGCTCAAGAGTGTGAAAAATGGAAATGTTTAGCTCAAGCCAGAGGATAATGGAAATGAGCTATCTCAAGCCTAAATGACCTAACTCTAACTGGAAATGGCCTAGCTCAAGCTTGTGGGAAATGGAAATGGCTTAGCTCAAGCCTGTGGAAAATGGTAATGGCTTAGCTCAAGCCTGTGGATAATGGAAATGACCTAGGCTCAAGCCTGTTGAATATGGAAATGGCCTAGCTCAGGCATGTGGAAAATGGAAATGACCTAGCTCATGCCTGTGGAAAATGGAAATGGCCTAACTCAAGCCAATGGGAAATGGAAATGGCCTAGCTCAAGCCTGTGAATAATGGTAATGGCCTAGCTCAAGCCTGTGGATAATAGAAATGACCTAGCTCAAGCCTGTTGAAAATGGAAATGGCCTAGCTCAGGCATGTGGAAAATGGAAATGACCTAGCTCATGCCTGTGGAAAATGGAAATGGCTTAGCTCAAGCCTATGGGAAATGGAAATGGCCTAGCTCAAGCCTGTGGAAAAGGAAATAGCTTAGCTCAAGCCTATGGATAATGGAAATGGCCTAACTTATCTTGTGGGAACTGGAAATGGCCTAATTCAAGCCTTTGGAAAATGGAAATGACCTCGCTCAAGAGTGTGAAAAATGGAAATGTTAAGCTCAAGCCAGTGGATAATGGAAATGAGCTAGCTCAAGCCTGTCGAAAATGGTAATGGCTTAGCTCAAGCCTGTGGATAATGGAAATGACCTAGCTCAAGCCTGTGGCAAATGGAAATGGCCTAGCTCAAGCTTGTGGAAAATGGAAATAATGGCCTAGCTCATGCCTGTGAAAATGGAAATGATTTAACTCAAACCTGTGAAAAAATCGAAATGACCCAACTCAAGCCTGTGAAAAATGGAAATGACCTAGCTAATGCCTGTGGCAAATGGAAATGACCTAGCTCAAGCCTATGGTAAATGGAAATGACCTAGCTCAAGCCTATGGATGGTAAATGGAAATGACCTAGCTCAAGCCTATGGTAAATGGAAATGACCTAGCTCAAGCCTATGGTAAATGGAAATGACCTAGCTAATGCCTGTGGCAAATGGAAATGACCTAGCTAATGCCTGTGGCAAATGGAAATGACCTAGCTCAAGCCTATGGTAAATGGAAATGACCTAGCTCAAGCCTATGGTATATGGAAATGACCTAACTCAAGCCTATGGTAAATGGAAATGACCTAGCTCAAGCCTATGGTAAATGGAAATGACCTAGCTCAAGCCTATGGAAAATGGAAATGACCTAGCTCAAGCCTATGGATAATGGAAATGACCTAGCTCAAGCCTATGGTAAATGGAAATGACCTAGCTCAAGCCTATGGTAAATGGAAATGACCTAGCTCAAGTCTATGGAAAATGGAAATGACCTAGCTCAAGCCTGTGGCAAATGGAAATGACCTAACTCAAGCCTATGGTAAATGGAAATGACCTAGCTCAAGTCTATGGAAAATGGAAATGACCTAGCTTAAGCCTGAGGCAAATGGAAATGACCTAGCTCAAGCCTATGGAAAATGGAAATGGCTTAGCTCAAACCCGTGGAAAATGGAAATGGCCTAATTCAAGCCTTTGGAAAATGGAATTGGCCTAGCTCAAGCCTGTGAAAAATGGAAATGACCTAGCTCAAGCCTATGGAAAAATGGAAATGGCCTAATTCAAGCCTGTGGAAATGGTCTGGCTCAAGCCTATGGAAAATGGAAATGGCCTAACTCAAGCTTGTGGGAAATGGAAATGGCTTAATTCAAGCCTTTGGAAAATGGAAATGACCTAGCTCAAGCCTTTGGAAAATGGAAATGACCTAGCTCAAGCTATTGGAAAATGGAAATGACCTAGCTCAAGCCTATGGAAAATGGAAATGACCTAGCTCAAGCCTATGGAAAATGGAAATGACCTATCTCAAGCCTATGATAAATGGAAATGACCTAGCTCAAGCCTGTGGTAAATGGAAATGACCTAGCTCAAGCTTGTGGAAAATGGAAATGGCCTAGCTCAAGCTTGTCGAAAATGAAAATAATGGCCTAGCTCATGCCGGTGAAAATGCAAATGATTTAACTCAAACCTGTCAAAAAATCGAAATGACCCAACTCAGGCCTGTGGAAAATGGAAATGACCTAGCTCAAGCCTGTGGAAAATGGAAATGATCTAGCTCAAGCCTGTGGAAAATGGAAATGGCCTTGCTCAAGTCTGTGGAAAATGGAATTGATCTAGCTCAAGCCTGTGAAAAAAGGAAATGACCTAGCTCAAGTCTATGGGAAATGGAAATGACCTAGCTCAAGCCTGTGGCAAATGGAAATGACCTAGCTCAAGCCTATGGAAAATGGAAATGGCTTAGCTCAAACCTGTGGAAAATGGAAATGGCTTAGCTCAAACCTGTGGGAAATGGTCTAGCTAAAGCCTGTGGAAAATGGAAATGACCTAACTCAAGCCTGTGGCAAATGGAAATGACTTAGCTCAAGCCTATGGAAAATGGAAATGGCTTAGCTCAAACCTGTAGAAAATGGAAATGGCCTAATTCAAGCCTTTGGAAAATGGAAATGGTTTAGCTCAAGCCTGTGGAAAATGGACATGACCTAGCTCAAGCCTGTGAAAAATGGAAATGACTTAGCTCAAGCCTGTGGAAAATGGAAATAATGGCCTAGCTCATGCCTGTGAAAATGGAAATGATTTAACTCAAACCTGTGAAAAAATCGAAATGACCCAACTCAGGCCTGTGGGAAATGGAAATGACCTAGCTCAAGCCTGTGGAAAATGGAAATGGCCTTGGCTCAAGCCTGTGGAAGATGGAAATGGCCTAGCTCAAGTCTGTGGAAAATGGCATTGACCTAGCTCAAGCCTGTGAAAAATGGAAATGACTTAGCTCTAGCCTGTGGAAAATGGAAATGACTTAGCTCAAGCCTGTGGAAAATGGAAATGACTTAGCTCAAGCCTGTGGAAAATGGAAGAAATGGCCTAGCTCATGCCGGTGAAAATGGAAATGATTTAACTCAAACCTGTGAAAAAATCTAAATGACCCAACTCAAGCCTGTGGAAATGGAAATGACCTAGCTCAAGCCAGTGGGAAATGGAAATGGCCTTCCTCAAGTCTGTGGAAAATGGAATTGACCTAGCTCAAGCCTGTGGAAAATGGAATTGGCCTAGATCAAGCCTGTGGAAAATGGTAATGGCCCAACTCAGGCATATAAAAAAAATGGAAATGACGTACCTCAATTCTGTGGAAAATGGAAATGGCCCAGCCGCCCAACTCAAGCCTATAGAAATGGAAATGGCCTAACACAAGCCTATAGAAAATAGGATCAAACCCGCTAGTCTGAAAGTTTGTCAGTCCGAAGGTTCGCTAGTCCGAAAATGAAAAAAGGTTCGCTAGTCCGAAAACGAAATAAGGTCCGCTAGTCGGAAATTAAAAAGGGTTCGCTAATCCTAAGGTTCGCTAGTCCGAAAATGAAATAGGGTTCGCTAGTCCGAATATGAAATAAAGTTAGCTAGTCCGAAAATGAAATAAAGTTCACCAGTCCGAAAATGAAATAAGGTTCGCTAGTCCGAAAATAAAATAGGGTCCGCTAATACGAAAAATAATTAGTTTTACTGATTTGCAACCCTATTTTTTTTCGGACTGGTAGACCTTTTTTCATTTTCGGACTAGCAAACCTTATTTCATTTTCAGACTAGCAAACCTTTTTTCATATTCGTACTAGCGAACCTTATTTAGTTTTCGGACTAGCAAACCTTTTTTTTTTCGGAGTGGCGAACCTTATTTCATTTTTGGACTGGCGACCCTTAGAATTAGCGGACCTATAGAAATTGCCTAGCTCAAGCCTATGGAAGATGAAAATGACCTACCTCAAGCCTGTGAAAAATGGAAATGACCTAGCTTAAGCCCGTGGGTAATGGAAGTGGCCTAGCTCAAGCTTGTGGGAAATGGAAATGACCTAAATCAATCTTGTGGAAAATGGAAATGACCTAGCTCAGGCCTGTGAAAATGGAAATGATCTAGCTCAGGCCTATGGAAATGGAAATGACCTAGCTCAGGCCTGTGAAAATGGAAATGACCTAGCTCAGGCCTGAGAAAATGGAAATGACCTAGCTCAGGCCTATGGAAATGGAAATGACCTAGCTCAGGCCTGTGAAAATGGAAATGACCTAGCTCAAGCTTGTGGGAAATGGAAATGGCCTAGCTGAAGTTTGTGGGAAATGGGAATGGCCTAACTCAAGCTTGTGGAAAATGGAAATGACCTAGCTCAAGCCTATGGAAAATGGAAATGACCTAGCTCAAGCTTGTGGAAAATGGAAATGACCTAGCTCAAGCCTATGATAAATGGAAATGACCTAGCTCAGGCCTGTGAAAATGGAAATGACCTAGCTCAAGCTTGTGGGAAATGGAAATGGCCTAACTCAAGCTTGTGGGAAATAGAAATGGCCTAATTCAAGCCTTTGGAAAATGGAATGACCTAGCTCAAGCCTGTGAAAATTTGAAATGACCTAGCTCAAGCCGTTTGAAAATGGAAATGGCCTAACTCAAGCTTGTGGGGAATGGAAATGGCCTAACTCAAGCCTTTTGAAGATGGAAATGACCTAGCTCAAGCCCGTTGATAATGGAAGTGGCCTAACTCAAACTTGTGAAAAATGGAAATAACCTTACTCAAGGCTAAAGAAAACGGGTATGACGTGGCTCGAGCCCGTGGAAAAATTGAAATGGTTTAGCTCAAGCCTTGTGGAAATGGAAATGACCCAGCTCAAGTTTGTTGAAAATGGAAGTGGCCTAGCTCAAGCCTATGGAAATGGCCGAGCTCAAGCTTGTGGAAAATGGAATGGCCAAATTCAAGCCTGTAGAAAATGGAAGTCACGCCTAGCCGCCAAGTCTATGTCTATGGAAAATGGAAATGTTAACTCGTGGAAAATCGATATGGCTCACACTGCAAAAACTGGTGTTGAATGAATATGCAACTCCCCGTTGGTATTATCGTTTCTGGTGTCTGATCTGATTTACAGATAGTATGTTAATAATAACTTAATCTAACAATAACACTTAATTGCGGATCAAGGTGCATCCATCATTTAATGGGAAAATATCACCACCACCACTACTACAACTTTTGCGGAGGTAGGCCTACTGTACGCTTAGTTTCGTCAGTATTTGGTAAAAGAGTTATCTTTTTTTTCTAAGGGAGGGGGGGGGGCACATAAGACACTCGGCATGACAGCTATAAAACTAACTTACCCGCAAGTGATAGGACTATATCGAATCATCATGATGTTTTAAATATTTGATTCGGCATCGTCCTCGATCTACACAAGAAATACATTTTCTGTAATCTTCTTTTTCTCTGTTATGAAGTATATATTTAAATGCAAGTTATGACCTTCTATTAAATTCCGACATCCAATGAGCATATTCCCAATACGTATATAATAGTATCAAAGCAATCGTTGGTAAAACTGAAATAGAATATTAAGTCATCAGGTGCAAGTCTATATGGTTACTATAGTTACTTATCAGAAAATATGATATTATGTGCAATGATAAAAAGACTAATCCACCAGCAATATTTTTTAACTGCCACACATTTAAATTTCCGAAAAAAAAAACTTGGCAGGAGTGAATAAGAAAAAAGAGGGTCATTTAGTATCTGGCCGTTAAAAAGGGGGTCATTGAGTATTTGAACTTTCTTGGCAAGAAGTCAAATTAAAAAACATTGGGTATAAGCCAGTTTTAAAAAGGGGGTCTATTCGAAGGCACATCTGCGTAACCATAATGGTAGTGCCCCCCCCCCCCCCCCCCCCCCACAGCGCTACATCGAGCTGCCTTGACCTGATGAGCCTTTCACAAACACTTGTTAGGCCGGGGGCCTGATGCAAAAAGGATGGGGGCGCTTAAAAATTTTCACCCTCGTAAAAATTTAATTATATGCTTTTCAATGGGTTTGGCCACTAATTTTTGTCGCAAAAAAGGGGCCCTTAGATATTTTTGAGGTCGAAAAGGGGTGGGTGCACCGAAAATTCCACGATATTTTTTTGGCATCAGCCCCTCCCCTCCCCCCCCCCCCTTACAAGTGTTTGTGAACGGCCGTGAACCTCAGTCTCATTGTATGTTTGAAATAAATAACTTTGGTATAAAGCTGAGACATGATAGGCCAACCTTTATTTGTTTTTATTAATTTCTGCACTAGTAGCATTTGGTTAGTATCCCGCTTAATATTATAGTATCATGATACGTCGGGAATGGGATGATACCCCAAGACTTTACCCCGGGTACATGTACAGGGTGTATCAAAATAATTAGTACTCTGAATAAATAAATGTATAAAAATACTTCCCGTTCCATTTTGAAACTTGGAATTATATTAATTGGTAGGCCTAGTACATTTCGTTGTCTTTACCCAGATAGCAAAGCTTAGTTGGACCAACTTTGTTACAGTTACGTTGGGCCAATGTACACAAGATGTAGGGCCCATCCTTTTGTCCATCGGGCCATCGTCATTCCTATATTGGCATTCTGACGGTTGGCTGAACGTTGGGCCAATGAAAAGCCAATGTGTTACAAAATCATACAGATAGCAAAATGTAGTCGGGCCAATGTTAGCCGATTATGTTGGGCCAACATTGGCAAATGATATCGGGCCTGTGATTTTTACCAAGTGGATTTCTCCCACTCAGTAAAGAAGTGGTACCCTCCACAATGATGGGAGGACACGCCAAGTATGTCTTGCTTTGCTGCCTTGTTTAACTGAAATAGCACAATATCAGTGAACAATATTTCGTTAACATTTATAGATTTCTTTTTTTTTAGTTGAAAAGTTTTGATACACACTGTATACCAAACTCAGCAAACTCCACCATCTCAAATTAATCTCTAGAAACACCGACTTTAATAATCGGATCAATTTCACTATTCAATCAATTTATTTGTTTATCAAGTATGGCGATAGATGGCCAACACACGCATTCAAACACCACAGAGTTGAACAAATTTTGTGAATGAGAGTGAATTACTACAGTGTCGTGATCATTACTTTGGACATATATCTTGAGTCAAGATTACGTGATTCCTGATTTGAGACGTTTCTTCTGAGTCGGTAAGTGCACAGTTTAAAGTTGTTACTAAATAGTTCGTGGACTTTTGTGTGGGGCTGTGCAGATGTAGTACCTGAGACGAAAATAACTAAATTTTAGTTATTTTCGTCTCAGGTAGTACATCGGAATACTGTGTTGAGGCTAGTATGTGGGCCGATTTCATCAGGATCAGTGTGCCAGTGTTATAATTATAAAGCTTTATTTCTCCTTTGAAAGTTTGATGGCAGGGCCGTACGTAGTCCTGGCACCATGACTTGACTTAGTGTCAAGTCATGGAAAATACTATGTAGTAAAACTGCCATTTAAGCATGTGTATACAGAGCATCTTGAGGCTAAGTCCACACTGCAAATTCAGCCAAAATATTGAAGTTGCTTACAAATTTTATGATTAATATGCTTCTTGAGAGTCTTGTGCATCTCATGATAGGTAATTTGTTAACATTTAGAATCAAAATGTGTGATTTAGGGGCCAAAACTTACCTTGTAGGCTGTAACATTGGGTTTCCGAATTTGACAACCTCAACTTTGTTAATCTCCAGATTTTGGGTAATAAATTTCATCTTTGGATTTAAATTAGTTTTGTAATGATTCTACACTATTTAAAGATGTTGTCTGTGTTGAGAGAAATTTATTTGGGTTTTTAATTTCTGAATTATTTCAGGTCAAAACTTAGAAAGCTTAAACGGCAATGTAACTCCACATATTCCTTGTAACTCTGGACACTTGGTCCTGAGTTACAATTATTGGAACTAGGCCGTACGAAGGTAAGCCAAGGGGGGCAAACACATTTACCGTCCCGAAATTCATGTTTCGTCCCGATGTATATACCGTTAATTGTTACTAATGAGCGCGTAGCGCACGAAAATTTTGCTATTTTCAGCCAAAAATCGATGTAAAACCTTGATATTTGTGCTAAAATTGGCTTATTTTGACTAAAAATTTGCGGGACAGTAATATCGGTAAAAGTAGTAAACTATCGTCCCGATTTTTTGAGCCAGGGGGGGGGGGGGGCAAGGGCCCCCGCTTCGTACGGCACTGTTTGATGGCAATTGGCATGCCATTTTCATTTCTATATCATGTGAAATAAGGCCAGAAAAAGAAACAAGTCTGTTTCCTGTAGCCCCCCACCCCCCAGGTCTGAAAATTGCAATATGAAATGCGCTTTAAAAAAATGTTGTTTTCAATCAACTTTTACAAATACAATTTCGTGACGGAAGTCCGTACTTTACCAATGGCGTTTTGGGGGGATCTTTCCCAGCCTACATGTAGCACTTGCTGTTGCTTACAATTACTTAGGCCAAAAAAATGTGTTGCCCTCTTCCAACCTGCAAAAAACGGGATGGCTCTTTTTTACAAATTTTTCTATTAGGCCAAGTAAAAAAAAAATAACAGTTTCATGTCCTCGAGTGCATATGTTTTGGCTGCCGCATCAATTTTTTTTGTATTTTTTCTTTAGTTATTTCAAAATCTACAATTCTTGAAATGTTCTCTTACAATGTATACATGCACTCTATACATGCGTATGATCATATCTGTTCCGTATTAGGCGGGATTTTCCATATCAGTTTATAAATGGGATGTCCCGTATTTACATGGCACAGAACTACATGTAACAATAAATGTGTTAAAAATTAACTCTCTCCGGCGTCACGTAAGATATAACTGAAAATGATATTGTAACGGGCCGACCGTAACCCACCCACTTACTCTGCTGTAAATCACGAAGCATACCAGCGCTTAATAAATTCCGAAATTTTTCATATGACCTAGCCGGGACTCGAACCCAGGACCTCCCGCACCCAAAGCGAGCTTGCAGCGCATAGACCAAAAGAGGTCTTCCCCGTCAGGTCTATACACTGAACGAACCTAAGACATTCGTTACATTACTCCCTCCCTCACTCTCGACATGTCCTCTTGTCATAATCACACAACTCCCATCTCAGCACTCAATCCAACGTTAAGAAACTCTAGGGACCACCATAATCGGATCAATTTCACTATTCAATCAATTTATTTGTTTATCAAGTATGGCGATAGATGGCCAACACACGCATTCAAACACCACAGAGTTGAACAAATTTTGTGAATGAGAGTGAATTACTACAGTGTCGTGATCATTACTTTGGACATATATCTTGAGTCAAGATTACGTGATTCCTGATTTGAGACGTTTCTTCTGAGTCGGTAAGTGCACAGTTTAAAGTTGTTACTAAATAGTTCGTGGACTTTTGTGTGGGGCTGTGCAGATGTAGTACCTGAGACGAAAATAACTAAATTTTAGTTATTTTCGTCTCAGGTAGTACATCGGAATACTGTGTTGAGGCTAGTATGTGGGCCGATTTCATCAGGATCAGTGTGCCAGTGTTATAATTATAAAGCTTTATTTCTCCTTTGAAAGTTTGATGGCAGGGCCGTACGTAGTCCTGGCACCATGACTTGACTTAGTGTCAAGTCATGGAAAATACTATGTAGTAAAACTGCCATTTAAGCATGTGTATACAGAGCATCTT